>QANZ01026765.1:0-24376 GCA_003254925.1 Chamaecrista fasciculata | reverse complement strand
TTTTTTTTTTTTTTGAGGGCTGAGAATTGGGAAGTGGGAACAGAAAAAAAAAACCCCACCAGTGCAACATCATGTATAAACCAAAAATTTAGGATTGCCATTTTCAAACTTCTCTACTTTGTGCAAACATTCAAATGCAACTAAAATTTACCTCAACTTGGGTGCAAAATTCTAATAAGCATCCACAAACATGACAATCTGCTCTGTGAGGAGAGTCACTAGCCCTGTCCATTCTCACAAATGCAAATACCTGAAGGAAATGAATCCAACTCAGTGCATCTGGGTGGAGAAAAATCTCACAGAAAATACTCTCTGGCTGGACAGGTACAAAGGTTAAGAGTTAAATTGAACAATTATATAATAATTCGTGCATGACCTCTTCTCCACAATTTGGGCATGCACCTTTCAGTGCCACCAAGTCATTCATCCACAGGCCTTGAAGCACCTTCACTGGAAAATTGGCCAAATAACAAGACACAACCACAAAAGTTGAGACAATGTTATATATATATATATATATAATTACTTGAGTTATAGGAAGTTCTGTTAATGAATTCACCCCAGGAGTTAAGAAATTGAAGACTTTGAGATGAATTTTCAAGATGAAGATAATCAACTAGAAACTTTTACCCGAAGCTGATGCAACTGGGTAGCCAATGACACAGCCCAATGCCACGAAAACAACATTATTCACTGTGGCCAGAAATCCTAGTCCTGATGCTTGGTTGACATAGTATAATCCTGAACCCAATGAAGTATGATAAGCCATGCTGACGGCGTACAACAAGGGCCCAACACATACTAAACTGCCAAATGCAAGGAACAGAGTCCATGTGCTGGCTAACGCAAATATCATAGACAGATCTGCCTGCCCTACAACCACAGCACTTAGTGTTCAAGTGGAGGACCAAAAGACAGGAACCTGAATATTCTAAGCAGATGAATATGTTGATATATGGAGAAGCATGCATTGGCTACAACGCTACAGAGATTCAATAGAATTACACTATACCACACACAAATATAACTTTTTCCTCGCCACAGCAAGAAGGACTCCAGTGTCTCTCACTAGTCACTAACTCTTCAGTGCATAATTGGAATTATATAGCGCATCATGCAATCAAAATGTATGAACTCAAAGACCAATGTGACCACGAGTAAAGAAACCATGTATTTGGGACATATTCTGGATAAAATTACCTCAGCGTCAGCATATGTTGATTGCCTCCTGATACTGCAACGAGGGTATTTGACAACAGACTTTGAACCATACCATCGCAGCTTTAACTGTTTCAATCATTAATCTCACGTAAATACATTTTATTAAAAGACTATCGAGATGTATGTTAGCCGTTAGGTAATAAAGGTGGACAGTGGATACCTCTACTCTATCAAACATGTCATCAACTATCAAAGGCTCACCACTGTAATATGCATCCCGTGCCTATTACAAAATATCAATTAATAGTCAGCAAGTGAAAATTCACGTCACTGCTACACAAACAAAGGAATTGACATAAAAGTTAAAACAAACGAGGGGAAAATACAAAGAACACATAGATGCACAAAGTAGACACTTAATGTAATTTGGCTACTTGAACATGTCAATTTCACTTCTTTTCCCATTATTTGTCCCCCTAATACCAATTTGTGAGAAATTACTCCCACAAATACGAACCAAGGAAATATCAACCCCGTTCCTGACTTTAAATTGAATTTCGAATACAGGTAGGTTTTAGGGAGTGAAATTAAATTCCGTAGTAAAATAGGAAATTGCAAAAGAGAAGAGAAAGAGAGAGTGTTACTTGGCAATAAAGAGCTTCTAGGGTTTCTTTGCTGGCAGAGTCTATGGGGCCAACGTATATACAGTAAGGTCCCTGAGCGCGGTCGTCGACGGTGGCGGAGATGGCGGTGCTCTTGGGGGAGATACGGATGGCGAAGGAAGGAGGAGAGCGGTTGTTTCTGGTTCTGGAAGATTCTAGAAGAGAAGATCGGATCACGTGAGGAGAGAAGGAAGTGCTCGTGCCCGCCATGAAACACCAAGCCACACCGTTTTGCTTCAGAAATACGAGACATAGACGTATACGATATGAATTGAGCTCGATGATATGATATACGGTCAAAACTTACTGAAGAATCAGGAATTGAAAATTTTACGTTTGGGGGCAAGAGTTAGCCAAAACCATAAGCTAAGCTAAGCTAAGCTAAATGAATGTACCATATTGCCCTCCTCTTCAACCTTCTGAATGGTATTTGGCGCCTAAATATCTGTTTTGGTGATTGGTCCAAATTTCCCGATGACAAAATAACAATATATATATATGATCATTAGGCGAAAGAGACATCCACTTGCCAATTGCTAAGGACAAGCAAGCATTGCAATTTGCACATACAGAACCAGAAATAAAATCATTTGGCTTAAGTGTACTTTTGGTCTCATAACTGTGACAAAGGTTTCATTTTGGTCCCATAACTTTTTTTGTTGCAATTTTGGTCCCATAACTATGACAAAGGTAAGCGGAACGAGGAAGAGGAAGTCCCGTTGGGCTGACGAGGAAGAAGAAGTACCACTCTTTATATATATTGTGGTTGGGTATAGATAAGTTTTAATATGTTGCATATAGATCCTATTTCAGTCCATTTCATCTTATTTTGCCACATCATGATCCTAGTCACTATGTCACGTCATACTTAACGGCTAAATATGAATGGAATTCACCAAGGGACAAACGGTGGAACCTTTTGAGAAGTTATGAGACCAAAATTGCAACAAAAGAAGTTATGGGACCAAAATGAAACCTTTGTCATAGTTATGGGACCAAAATTGCAAAAAAAAAGTTATGGGACCAAAATGAAACCTTTGTCATAGTTTTGGAACCAAAAGTGCACTTAAGCCAAATTATTTTGAAGAAACTCACTTACACAAACACAAACATAAACGCTTCCACTGGTTGACTTCAAACCAAATAGTGAAAAACAAACTATTTTAATATTTTTCAACACTTATATAAAAATGCGTTTGCCGGGAGTCGAACCCGGGTCTATTGCTTGGAAGGCAATTATCCTAACCGTTGGACTACAAACGCTTACATGTTATTGACTGTGCTTTACATTTTTATTAACTTAAGAGAATCTAGCCTAATGTTCATATTCACAACATGTAAGAAATTACAAAATGAAAAATTGAAGAGACGGTTGGAGTAACCTACCCATTGGCCATTGGCCATTGGCCATTGGCATAGATTTTTCTTCTTCACTCCCAAGTTATATTTGGACCAAATTCATTCTAAAATTTGCTCCATCTCTTAAATCTCATTTCAATTTATCTTGGCTTTCAAGGACTCAGCTATAATTCAGGCCAAAAAATAAAAATAAAATCTGCCACTAAAAACAGAGTTTTTTTTTAAGATTTTCACTATGAAACATGGCTGGTGGCACCTGTTAATTCTATCTAAACAAACTTTACATTCCAGTGACTTCCATTTCTTTCTTGCATGCATGCTAGAACAGAAAAAAATAGCGAGTTCAACTTCGGACTAAAGTGTTCGTTCATAGATGGGCATATTCCTGCATGTAAACTTTGTATCACTTTAATTCAAGCACCAGACTATGAAATATAGCGTGAAGTTGATTAATAAATCATACTGAAGTAAAACTCAATATAAGCAGCTTTAATATTATCAATTTTCGTTTATCCCGTCACACTCTAATGATACAATTTCGGTTGCATATTGTGCCCATGAAAAAAATTTAGATTAAGGAACGACTCAAAATGTTTCATATCTGTTCTTGAGGTTACACAAGATGGGTTCTCCAGAAGTAAATAAAGTGGCACTAATTCAATTACTTGTAAAAACAGCTATTTGAAAATATTCCAACTAGCAAAATATAGAAATAGGTCATATCTTCAGAGATAACCAGTTTGTATTTCAGTTGTCATGTGTGGATGAACGAAATACCAATGAGCCTTAATCAGGTTAAATCTCGGAGTGTTGAAAATGAAAGAATTAGTTGTAGAAGATGATGTGATGTTAGAGCAAGTATAGATAGCACTGGTATATTTTCTTAGGGGACATTGGAATATTGTACATTTTGTACCTATAGATGGCAAAAAAATAGAAGTGTTGCAATATAACATACACTTTTTCATGATTATTATGTGCTTTGAAGGGAACCCACCGATCTGTAGATGACAAATAGCAGTTTCTGTCTGGTTTTCTTCTGGGGTTAGTCTTATTTAGATGGGTTAGCCAAAGAAATTCTGAACCACAAAGCTTATCAGTACGTACTGGGGATATTATCTTTCATACTAATTAATGACTATCTGGTAGGTTCTCTTTCTTTTTCTTGCTTCTTTTTATTAACAAACTTAGTTTTCTAGGGCTCTAGGCTATTCTATTTCGGGGTCCTTACTCATGACCAGGTCTCTTGATAGTTGATACTAGTCTTGGAAACTCTTTGCGTGGAATAACATAAAAGAAGGAGTAGCATATCCATATTAATATTGCAAATATTATTGTTTGAAGATTAAGTCTTGTGGACCTTCATGATTTTGCATCATCTAGTATGAAAGATGGTTAATTTTAACAGACTGATTACTGGGTTTGTTCTGCTCAAGGTGTCATTATGTAAGTTGTGTCCCTACCTTAAAATGGACCTGCAAATCACAAGTGTATTGCGAAATGACTGATGCTGCTACTTCTTTCTTGTATGCCTTCGATTTATACAATACCTACCATAGTTCTTTTTTTCAAAAAATATATATATATATATATATATATAATAAAGCATCATTTATCATCAACCTAATATTCAATAGCTGCTAAAGTTCATACCATTTTAGTACATAGTGGGTTTAAATTTGCTTGCCTGCATTCTTCACCCTTGAGAAGCTATGATTATCTAATAACAACCAAGACCATCGATCTTCTATTACATCATATGGTTGGATCATCAATTCTCTGGGAAGAAAAAGAGAATCATCAATGCAGGGAAGTTGGGTATGGTTTAAATGCTGCTACTGCTAGCTTCTGGAACCCCACTTGGGCATTTTTATTGCAGTTAGTTAATTCGGTTGTTGCAGTTGTTAGCAACTTCGTATGCTTGGGGGTACTAAAAACAAGCAAAATTGATAATTGCTTTCATTATTCATACATCAGGCGCCAGCAATAGAAATCAAAAGGAAAAAAAAAAGGTACATGGAGACAATGTGATGATGTTTTGCTTGAGAAAACTTAGCTTTGGTATGAAGACATAGTTTTGTTAGTTTGTGGGCATGCAGAATCCCACTGATGCAGGATCCACTATTTACTTAACAAAATGGTCCAACGTTATTGAAAGCACTGATGATTGCATCTGCATGCATGCCCACTTCACTAGCTACTACGCGCCATTATTATCATGGTTATAGTAAATAATGTTTAGCCTTTGAAGCATGAATTTTCAAGTTTATTTCATTATTTGGTATAAGAAATTTCAGCATTTATTTTGAGGGAAAGAAGTAACTCGCTCTATAACTTTGTTTATCATAAAACAATATGATTTGAGTCTCCATAGAGACATCTCTCCTACCTCTAATCATTAGTTGAACCTTTCTGTTATACCACATATAGAAGCATGTGTGATGTTTCTCCCACCCAATAATCCTTTTTGTTGAGTATATAATTCAGACATGACTAAACATTATTAATTATTCACTGCACACAACTGTCAACAGTACCCTTTTCTTTTTGGTTGAGCGAGTAACATTGCATTAAAAGGGAAAAAATAGAAAAAAAAAAATAGGTAAAGTTACTTATATCTTTGCTATAATTAAGATTCTTCCAAATTTTAATTATAAATTTGGTTTACATTCTTTCTCTTCTATGATTGGTTATGCAAAAATGTGTGTTTAATATTCTCTCTTTACCATGATTGGTCATGCTTAAAATTTTTATCACGTGTCAAATGTTAATTGTGGAACCTTATAACAAAGATATAAAAAACCTTACTTAACTCTTGTCTAAAAAAAAATTATATTGTAAGATCATTTTTAGTTAGATTTGAACAAAATTCGTATTAAATTGTATGATTGTTATAATGTTATGTAGCCCCATATTGTGGTCCTTTTATAGCATCTTCACACCTACTAGAATCGATGATGTGACCATTATTGAGCCAGAGCACTCAATTTCTGACAAATAAGAGGCTTTTGTTTGGTTTATGTAATTGATATAAGTGCAACTGTGCAACTGCAGGGTGAGATAACAGATACGGATTTAAGAGACAAATCTTTGGTGGGAGCAATTAATGTGTCTCATTAATCTCACCGCTTGTAAAGCCGAATTCAGTCATCAGTCATCACTGCCTCTTGTTCACACCAAGCATGTCACATGTTTTTTGGCCTTCTAATTTGGGAGCCTTTCACACACATTCTAGAAAACTACTTTCAAAGTCCATCGCAAAATGAAGCTATCTTCAATCAAGCCTAGATTGGTGGCCATATATCACTTTGCCTTGCTATAATGGTTGTTGTTTAAACAGAGTGACCAAACTTCATCATCAAGGAAATACTCAAATGTAGGTTATGTTCAAAATCAAACCCATTTGAAAAACGTTAAAAAAGTCATATAATCCTCACCTAATAAATCTTTATTTTAGTTAACAAATTGGACCCCCCAAGACACTCAATCACTCAACAAAACAATAGTAAATGTAAATCTGTTGAACTAATCATGTTGGTTTTTTTATCATATGGGTCAATGTTTGGTTCAACAATATAATGTCCAGTCAACCTTGCACTTCCCAAGTTCCCAAGTACTCTCTTTTATATTATTCTAGTTAACGTACTCTTTGTTTTTTTATATGTGTTTTGTAATATGAATGAATACATGTTAGACAGATGCAAACACTACAATGAAAAGAGATCACAAGTCTTGTGTTACAAAATTCTGCTCTTTCAAAACATCCAATACGTAACACTCCAAAAGCCCTAGTGAATGGCCACATCAAACGCTTTCCTAGGTTCTTAATTAGTTTAATGCCTGAAGAATCATTTTCTATAGAACCAATAATTATTTTCAACTAACTGTAATCATAGAAAGAACAAGTTTTTTTTTTTTTTAAAAAAAAAGGTCACTAGAACTGCAAACGGTGACAATGGAAATTTGTAGTTCTGAGGTCAACAGACAAATTTGTATTTTAAATTATGATTGTAGCCCATAGGTAAGCATCATTTGTCATCCCGCTAAACTCTGCAATAATATGCCAACCACTCACAACAAATCACAGTAAGAAGCAACCATTATATAATCACATAGATAAATTTAAAAATGTGATGAAAAAGCAATGTGAATTTGGAAGACCAAGAATTTATGATAACAACTTGTATTTTATAAATATTCTACAGTTATTGACTTATTTCATTGGATAAAGCCAGGATGAGGAAGTAAGGAGAGCCATAAATATTAAATAAAAGAGAAAGCATATCATTCGTTGATAAATTTACACTAAATCAACTAATCAGTCTCTAAATAATTGAAATATACGATTAATTCTTGAAATATTTCAATTTTTAATTATTTGATCCCTAGTGATAATTTGGTCCCTAAATTTAAATTAATTTTATACTTTTTGGTCACTCAATTATTATTAAATTAATACTATTTAGTCCTTGAATTCGAATTAACTTTTATATTTTTTTGGTTCCTGAATTTGTACGAAATTTATACTAATTGGTCCTATAATTTGTATTTTTTGGTCCTTAAATTTGATCCAAAAACTAAATCATTGACAAACTTTATAATTCAGTGATTGAGTAATATATTTTCATTATTCAAAGATTAATTAGTTGACTTGATATAAATTTAGAGATCAAAATAATATAGGTTTTCTCTAAATAAAACCAAACACATTTGTTTAATTTTTTAAAATATACACATTGTTTAGTTTAATGAGGTCATAATAACCTCACATTTTTAAAGAAAAGATATTAATTTTAAATTTCAAAAAGTTCGTATTAGATCTTCATAGTTAAGGCATTAAGCCAAATGCAGATATCAAAAGTGTCTTAAGAGAATTCTTCTAAAGAATGGCTGGTATCTTGATAGAATAGTTCCATTTATTAAGAGTATACAGACAAATCCAACTCACACATAGACATTCCCTCTCAATTGTTAAGGACTCTTCATCAGACATTTCTTGGAGATCGCCAATAATATGAGAGACAAGCCAAGCAAAAATATTTTGAAATGAAATATTGTTATCTCAAGTGCTACTCCATGATTCCACCAAAAAATAAAATACATTTGCGAAAGCTAAAAAGTACACGTCTTGTTTTCCTTTTTTTTTAATGATTGGTTGTTTAAAATGTTATAAATTATATCATTTTTTCTATTAATTAGTTATGTAAAATAAATTTGTCACTCTTATTTTAATAGAAAATTTTATAACAATAATATATATAAGAAAATTTAATTACGAAATTAAAATTTTTTTTTTGAAAATATTACTTACTACTTTTTTTTTGTGACAAATTACTTACTATTTAATTAGTTAACAATTCGATTCCTCAAAAATTAAAGTACATATTCAATCTCTAAAAAGTTAAAACGATTTAGTCTATGAAATTAAAATAACTAATAAATATATTATTTTAATATTTCATTAATTAAATTACATAACTGAAGTGTTAACTTTATAATTTTTTAAAAATTAAATTATTAACGCCACGTGTAGCTTATCCCACTGCTCAACGAAAATGAATAAGGTATACGTGTAAAAAAAGTATAACGCCACGTGTAGCATCTTTATATGGGATGGTCTTCGCCAGGAAGTTGCAAGCACATGGGATGTTTTCCATACTCTAAAAATGGGTTCTCTAAATTGACTATAGTTTGTGATTTTTTTGTTTGTTTGGTTTTTCAATGCTAAAAATTAAAACTTTACGAAATTCAACTTGAGAAAATTTGAATCCCACCACCATACACCATTGCTGTATATAACTCATATATAAAAGATAAATTAAATTCTATCATGTTTTACCTTTTAATATTTAGAAATTAAATTTGCAGTTTAATCTACGTTCAACTCTAATCACTCCGCAGTCTCTCACTTTCTCTTCCTCGTTTCTCTGTCAGACTGTCACGAGTTTAATTTATACACGACAACCTTGATTATTGAATTTATACAACTTATGTCTGTGCTTATGCATGTTGTTCCATCAATTTTGGCAATGGTAGATACACACAATTGATGATGTCTCAATTTTGAATACAGCAACAACCAATCAGTACTTTAAACATGAATCCCTACTACAAAAAAAAAAAAGGTCCATCGCTCAATGCTATTTTTTTCATTATTATTATTCAATNTGGGGGGGGGGGGGAGAGTTCAAAAATTCGCTGCTTTTGATGAAACAGATAGAGAGATTGTGTTGACAAAATGAGAAGGGTTTCCAGAGATCAAAAAACGAAAAAAGACAAAGCCATTGATTGATCTTGATCATCGTCTTGTGGGAATTAGGGGGAATCCAATGCACTTAATAAGAATAACAAGAGTAAAACTGAAGGTTGATTTGGTTTGGGCTGAGATTAAGGCCCACTAATATCGAAAGCGGGCTTTAAGGAGCGATGATTACGGAGAGTAAAGAGGGACCCACATGAAAGATTCAAAAAAGCTTTTTGTTGGTATTGTGTATGCTCTTCACACCCCACAATATAATCCTCACAGGGCCCACTCCGCTCATCACGCCCTACATACTAGTTTTAGTTTACTACTTTCTCTCTCTTACTCTCTTTCTCTCTCTTCTTTTTTGAGTACTTGAAAGCATCTTGGCACTTTTGACCCTTGCCTTTGCCGTAACCTCCTCCTCCTTTTACACTACACTCCAGAGGACTTTTCTGTCCTTCTAGTACAATTTACACGCACTCCATTTGGTTGACTTATTTGTCTTAAACCCCTATATTTTCATCACTCTATCAACACAACAACGTACCACCTAATATAATCTTACTAGTACTACCATTACTGTTCCTCTCTAACAAGTAACAAATCAAGTATCCACAAAAAAAAAATAGGTAACAAATCAAGTGCTTTTAATATTCCTTTTTTTCTAAAAAGAAAAAAAAAAAAAGGAAATTCCAAATGTTGCCCTTCTCCTTCAATCCTCTTCCTCCATAAGTACTCCCACCCACCTCCCACTCTCTTCTCATCTTCTCCTCCATTTTCTCCCACTTTTTTTGGCATTCATTCTTACATTACAACAATGGCTCTCCCCATTGTGCTCACCATTGTACTCTCATTTCTGTTTGTGGTTGAAGCTAGAATCCCAGGTGTTTACTCTGGTGGTGCTTGGCAATCTGCTCATGCTACTTTCTATGGAGGATCTGATGCTTCCGGCACTATGGGTCTGTATTCTCATTTCACTTTTCTTACAATGTACCTACCTACCTACCTACCTAAACAACCCATTTTTTTCCTCTGTTTTTAACAGAGCAACACTCTGTTTTATTAACTCTGTTTTCTTTCATTTTCAGGTGGAGCTTGTGGGTATGGGAACTTGTACAGCCAAGGGTATGGAGTGAATACTGCTGCATTAAGCACAGCATTGTTCAACAATGGCCTAAGTTGTGGTGCGTGCTTTGAGATCAAGTGTGCAAATGACAGACAATGGTGTCACTCAGGAAGCCCATCCATCTTCATCACTGCCACTAACTTCTGCCCTCCAAATTATGCTCTCCCAAACGACAATGGCGGTTGGTGTAATCCTCCTCGTCCTCACTTCGATCTCGCCATGCCCATGTTCCTCAAGATCGCTGAGTACCGTGCCGGAATCGTCCCCGTCGCATACCGCCGGTAACTTATCACACTACTACTTCATTTCTACTTTTATCTGTAAATTTCAGTGCTCTGTTTTTTTCATGAAAACAAAATGATGGGTTGCATTGCATAATTCAAAAGGTCAAAACTTTGATACTGGAACTAGGTGAATTTCGTGTTTTTTTTTTTTGGTTTCTCAAAGTGTTAGTCCACATGTGATATGGTCTGATTCACGAAGTCGTACCTAAGAGTTGATATCAACAAATTTTTTTAAATCATAAATTAGATATAAACTTGTGGATGATTTTTATTTCTATAAAAAATAAGATTTTTCTTTTTTCATTATATGTGTATAACCTAAGTCAAAGTGTTCAGTTGAAGAGTTGAAGAGTCCAATTGAGAGATAATGACCAAAAATTAGGTACAAAATATTAGGGTCTAATAAATAGAAAAAAATTGAGGAAGAAAGCAGTATTCATATTGTTATGATATTTATAGGAACACATACCCAATGAATGAAGTTTTCAGTTTTGAGTGAATTGAAAATGGGTGTCTAAATTTGTTAATGAAAAATTTGCAGGGTGCCATGTAGGAAGAGAGGAGGAATGAGGTTCACAATAAACGGGTTCAGATACTTCAATTTGGTTTTGATCAGCAACGTAGGAGGTGCAGGGGATATAGTGAAGACGTATGTAAAGGGGTCAAAGACAGGGTGGATGCCAATGAGCAGAAATTGGGGACAGAATTGGCAGTCAAACGCAGTTTTGGTGGGTCAAGCATTGTCGTTTAGGGTCACAGGGAGTGACAGACGCTCCTCAACCTCATGGAACATTGCTCCTTCCCATTGGCAATTTGGTCAAACTTTCACTGGAAAGAATTTTCGAGTCTGACGATGAAATTTCCAACAAACTGTTATTATAATATATTTTTATATATATGTAAAAGAAAAAGGCCAGCTTTTTCATTTTTTTCTTTATCTATGTCGTTGCCAGTTTTTACTAGCACTTGTTGGCGCCAATTTTCATAGGGAATGGGATTTTTTGACTGGATGGTTTTGGAAGACTGTGAAGGGATTAAAAAAAAAGAAAAGAAAGAAAACCCAGAAATGAAAAACAGAAAGGAGAGAAGGTTTGGTAAGAGAGAGAGGGAAGGAGGGAATTGATGACTTTGTTGACTTTTGTGATTGGTGGGTGCGTGGGGCTCTACTTTGTATTGTGAACACAGTGTAGAGAATGCTGAAGCGGCTTATTAAGCAAAGTGGTAGCCCGCGGCTAATTAGTGTTCTTTTTTAATAGAATGATTAATTATGTATTATATATAAATATAGCTAATTGCTCCATCTATGAATCATATATATATATATATATATCTCTAAGAAAGTGTATTATTGTGCTTAACTTATATAATTCAACGAGAATAGGAAAGCATTTTGGTTTGTTTCATACACTGTCATATCAAATTGGTTCTATGCTTCTCTATCTGCAAAACCAGATGCAGAGTTGTCCTGGGCAATCAATGTCCCAACTACTACAGGATATTATATCAGATGAAATATTCAAAACTAAAATCAACAATGTAGACTGAATTGTGCCTTGATTCAAAGGGAACTTGAGAGCAAATAGGCTTTGAGAGATTGAATGAAAAAAAAAAATCACATGCTCTGTCTACCTACTTGGAAAGAAAATCTCGGAAATTATTATTATGCAAATATGAAGATTTGACATGACTCTTGAAAGTTGAAACTGTGTAAACTGTTGGTGAGGGCATTCTTCATTGTTTCCCATCATTTCCCTAGTTGAATGAAATTTGAAGCAAAACAATATTGTCCTGTCTCCATATGTTTCACCTCTGCTAGTAATATATATATGTAAATTGAAAAAAGTTAACCATCCTAAGGATTAACGAGTGAAAACACAAGAGTTTATGATAATTGCAGTTTAAGAGAAGTAGGAGGCGAAAATGATGAGTGATGATGGTGTTCCACTGTTCAGTGAGTGAGAAAATAAAAGTCATATCAAAGAAGCACATGGGGGAGCTGTTAATGCATTCCAACCAGCCACATACATAAGGATGAGTGACTGAGGGAGTTGGGGTTGTTGAATCCTACCGCCGTTCATCATTCTAGTTTGGACAATGTCATAGAATGTTATATATTTTTTTTTATTAGATTCCTTTTGATATTTACGTAAAATTAACTTTAGTTAAATGATAAGACATCAACCTGTCTACAAATTCTTTTTACCTTTCATTTAATTTCTATGGATAAATGGGGCATCTAACTTTGGATACCTAACCAACTCTACAGTAGTAAATGTAAATGGGCCTTTAAATCCATTCACTCTTTTTCATACTATAGCTAGCAATTCAACTCCAACGTGGATATCCTTTCTTCTCATAGGTTGGGGAGCCAGCAATGGCTTAGGTTTGATGAATTGAGGTTGATATGATAAAGACTCACTGAATCAGTCAAAGAGTAGCTTGTCAACAAGAATATTCATTCTTTTTCCTATTAAAGAATATAGGAACATAAACTAGATAAAATATCTAAAGCGAATATCAGTTCTTAATTGTATATCTCACTTCTTGGCAATCTGTGACTTAAAAGTAAGATGAGAATTTGAGATTTCCTATAGTAACTAAAGACAAAGAGGCCCACGTAAAACAGCATTATCCAAAGCCTTCCCCCGATCTGCTTGAGATCATCTTGTCTATAACTAATTCCAAGTTTTAAACTTTAAAATTCAGCGTAATGCTTTCTGTCGTTTAAAATTCTTCCATCGGTCCAGTAAAAATGTAACACCCTCCCCCAACGAGGCTTTCCTTCCTTCCTTATTATTCCAGAGCTCTGGTATTGGGTACCTGCCACTAGGGTTATACTCGTTCAACTCCTTCAGAGCTCTGGTTACCGCTTCAAATACCTCTTCCCCCAACTCATTCTTTAAATCCTTCAGTTTCTCATCTTCTTCGTCGGTGATTTCCTGCATAATATCCACAGGAATTAGATCATATTAAAGGCCAATAACTTTCAGAACGATATAGGCATAATATACCAAGTTACCAACTAGTAGCTTGGTGGGCCAACATATTTTAAACAATGCATACAACTTCTTTGCATTGCAAGTTTCAGAATGAAGCATCGTAAGTTTCTATGCATTTACAAACACCACACCACTATAATACAAAGCTTAACAAGAACTGTTATAAAACAATGTAACCAATGTACACATAAAAGTGATGGGCATGTATTCTCATTTCTAGGTATCACCGTTCTTGGGGAACACAAATTTCAATGGAGAATGGTGTGATGTAAAAGTAAACAAGTAATAATCTCCATTTCGCAACATATCATTATGAAACAGTGGCGCGCATCGTACCTTTGAACTCCCAGATTTATCCATTACCACTTTGAATGGATGCCAGCTTGGATCTCTAAGATAACCTTCCCACTCTGAACACAACGTCATTGCTAAGATGCCATCATCAGAACCCTTTTTCTTAGCCGCAATCGCAAATGGCGCAGGGCTGAGGTCTCCCATTCTTTTCACAGAAATACGAGCACGAGCATTCGTAGTCCCACCACTTATCGCCTGTAAACAAGTAAGATAAGACTATTTGAACCAAATTACAAAAGAAAAAGCTCAAAGGCATGTCAATAACACAGAAGAATTAATAAGAGAGCTTTGATTCCATGTTTCTCTTAGATAAAAGAAAATCAAATTCATGGAAAAAATAACAAAGAGTATCAGAAACCTCCAAAATGGGTCATGATGTAGTCTCTCAACAAGCAAATAAATAAAGGTCAAATGCTCAAACTGGTCCTAAATGTATGCTCTTAAGTTCAAATTGGACCTAAATGTTGCCATCTAGTTTTATTTTGGTCTCAAACTACTGAATGTGGTGGTCATATCTCTCTTGTTTCAAGTTCGAATGTGACAAGTCTAAAGTTATATGTTGCTTTGCTGATAGCTCCAACTAGATAGAGAAAGTACTTGTCAAAAGCAACACAACTCATCACATTAGAACTTGAAACGAGAGAAAAACGATCACATTCAATAGTTTGGGATCAAAACGAAACTAAATGACAACATTTAGGACCAATTTGAAAATTTAGAAACATTTAGTATCAAAATGAACTTAAGGGCGTACATTTAGAAGTTAGAACCAATTTGAACATTTGACCATAAAAAAAAAACCCTTTGTCACCACCATCCACCATGGATATTATGCTTCATTACACTAAACCATAAACAAGTTATTCAAGAAGTCTCCTAAAATTAAAGTGATAGCATTGTTGCATAAATTTGCAAAAGAAAGATGTGAATGACTTTCTTATTTGTTAATAAGATTGGCCAAGCATTTCATACAAATTTTAATTCCTTCCTGTTTGTTATGCAAAAGTGCTATCTAAAGTTGAATTTATTAATACCAACTAGGTCATTCTAAGTTTTTGTGCGTATATAGTAAATGATACGTACATTTATTAACTCCTTACGAGCATCCTGCAATTCATCATTGGTTTTACGCTCCTTGACTACAAGAGCTTGTTGAAGTTCTTCCATGCCTTCCAATTCCTCTTCTTTATCCTTCAGATCCTGCTCAATTTCATCCATTTTTTTCTTAACCTCTGCATCTTCATCCTCGCCCATGTGTTTCATTACTTCCAAAGCTCCTCTCATGTGCTCAATCTCCAATTCCAATGCTTGTTTGGCATCAAGTTTTCTTTGTAGATCAAGAATTTTTGTATGCAGTTTCTCCTTTTCTTTCTGCAAAGTTAACCCATTAAATTTAAAATTTATATAGATGAGCAACTTATAGATGAAAGAAAATTGTCACCAACATGCCTTCTGTTCATCAGCCAAACGCATCACTTTCTCATCAGCCTTATTTTGCTCCAAAGTTGCCCTCTCATTCTACAAAAGAGAAAGACGAAAAATAAAGGTCATCATTTCCTAAGCTATTAGTGTCAGTTTGCAGGTGGGATCTCAATTTCAATGTAATAGACCAGCTCGTCCATAAATTGAAACGGGAAAAAAATTACCATTTTCTTCTCATGATATAGTCTCTCTCTCTCTGTTTTATTTTGTTCCTGACGGCGTTGCAATCCCTTCTCAAGGTTCTCAAGTTCTTTCTTCTGGGCTTCCAGACGCAGTCTAGCTTTCTCATGATCCACAAAGATCTTCTCAAAATGGTCACGGGCTATCTTCTGCATCTTTGTTATATCTAAGAGTACAAAGAGAAACAAACAGCAAGCTGCCATTAAAGGAAAGAAAATCATAAGAACAAGAATAATAATCATACCAAGAAAAGTTTCAGTATACCATCATTAAAAAATTTAACCATATCCTCTGTCTGTTCCATCAGTTTGTTCAGGGATGCACTAGTCTCATAATATTTTCTTTCCACCTTCTTCAGTTGCTCATTCTTCATCTCCAAGGTCTGAGTCAAACCTAAGACAAGCTTGGACGCTTTCCTTTCGTCCTCTGCTTGTTTTCCAGAAACAGTTTTTAAATCACCATGTTTACGAAGATGATCACCAATTACGCCTTTCGAATCGTAGTCATCCTTGCGAGCCACCCATCCATATAATCTGTCCCCTTCCTTTATTTTCTTATTGTAATCAACCTTACCACATTGATCCACTTCAAAGCTCCTCTCAAAATCCATAGCATTCTTGAACCCATCCCAATCTTTGTTGAACTCTACAATGGCAAAACCTGTGTGACCATAATGTTTCCATAGTGGATGAACTCTCAATGGATTCAACCCTTTTTTGGCAAACTCCTCCTTCATTTTGGTGCCACTCTCACCAACATGACGCCCATCTTTGAATTCAGTCTTTATGTTGGCCACAATACCCATCCAAGGCCAGACAAATAATTGGTCATCAACCGGCTCTAGACATTCTTTTTTGGATCTTTTGGCCACATGTTCTGGTGATCTGTTCCTATAAAGATACCTTTCAATGTAGGTCTCAAGAGCTGAGTGCCTTGCTTTTTCTTTTAAAGACATGCTCTTTGACTCCCTTACAACTCTATATGCATGTCGCGAAAGTTCCTTTCGGAGGTAGACTTTGTCACTGTTGGATGGGCAAAAGGGGCACTTAAATGTAGAATCGGAGACCGTCACTTTATATTCACCATTCTTCAATCTTCTATAATATTCATACTCGTAGTCTTTCAACTCAGACCGACTCATGTGCTTTGGCGTGATGGACATTTTCAACTGAAATGAATAAAAGTAAGAATAAGAATAACACTCTTATTATTTACTTTCAATAGTATATCGGCAAAGGATCGTTTTCTTGGCATTGGCAGATTAATGATTGTGGATATGAAAAGAATGATCCTCTTATTCCACTTCATACATTTCAATTCCCCATTCCACCCACTCTTTACACCCTCATCATAACACCAAACCCCTCTTTCCCTAGTAACATCATTCCCAGCAAAATAACAGACACAACAAGCTTAGAACACCCAAGTCCACCTATTTTTAGTACCCATCAGCCAGGGGATTGATTATTTTATAATCCAGCCCACCAGGCGCAGACGGGTTAGACGAAGTTCCAGGCTTAAACCCCCTAGATTATGGTAAAATGTAAGTAGAAATACAAGAAAAAGGAAAATGGATCCTCTGTAATTAAGGTTCCTGAATTTCTCTGCAATTAGGCCATTCGCCAGTGGTATTGAAAATAAATAATTGGTGTCCAAAACACACCTTTTCACTTAAAAGGGGATGTGTTTCGTGCAATAATAGTCTAATTGCAGAGAACTTTAGGAACCTCATCCGTCCTCAAGAAAAAGAACGACTCCTACCACGCTAAAACCCCCCCTAAAATGAAAATAGAAAATAAAAGAAACTTCTCTTTCGAACCAGAACGCTCAAATTCATAGTGGTATTTGCCCCAATTGACGAATCTGAGTGCCTGGGTTTTTATCTTGAACTACAAGAAAAAAGAACCAGCTCCAACCACCAGTACACACTTCAACACGAACGCCAAACAATACCTAAATGCTAAGAAAAGCCCGAAGAGATGGAGAATAAAGGCAACGAAACTTGCAAAATTAGACACAATATACCTCACAGTGAAACGCTGTAAAGTCTTGGCGAGCAGGCTACAGGAACTGGTCGAGATATATGACGTCGATCAGAGAAAGTATATATTTAAGTAACAAAGACGTATCTGTGAGTCTACGTAGGCCGGAAATGTAAGTAGAGTTAAGAAAAACCCATCTCTATTCTCAAACCAAAACTCACTCTACAGAATGAATAAAGCATCAATCGAAACGTCTCGACGATACCGAGCGCTGTGTGTAATATGTAGTGTGTATGTGTGAAAGGGGGAGACTGGAGATCGAGGAGGCGAGGAATCAAACTCGCTCAGTTCTTCAATTCTCTCTATATCTTTTTTCCCTCCTTTTTGCTATTCTGGGTATGCCATGCCCTTTAATCATCTCCTAATCCTTACCCGCTAATCGGCAAACGCCATTGCTTATTATTTAAGGAAGATGACAGTGTCAGAGGAAAGAAAATAAGCGGACGCCGTCAAATCAAAAGTCATTTACGAAATTACACCAAAAAAAAAAAGTCATTTACGAAATTAAACCCAAAATAAATGTATCCATTAAAACACCTATTGTAACATTTTAAGAAATAAATTCTTTCTCCCAAAATATTGAAGATAATAAAAAATAATAATACTTTTAACTTTAATAACTATACGGATGAGAAAATATGGAAGGATTCTTTAAATTTTGAAATTACTAAAAAAAAGATATATATATATATATTATACTTAAAGTATAAATTAATTCAAACTAATGGACCTCCAATTATTATTCATTATTAAACAAACCACATAAAAATGCATTCTTTTTTTTTTGGCCATATAAAAATGCATTCACTAGAGAATTAAAAGTTAGCAATTAGTAAATTTATTAAGAATAATCGGTATTGCAAATTGGGGTCCGCAACTATAGTTGTGCTCACAATATTATAGTGGTTGTTGCAACATGCATGAAGTCGCAATAACAACAATTATAACTACCACAATTTATATTGTAATACTTAATAAATGTAGTGCAAGGTCGCAATAACAACATTTGTAAATCAATTGTAGTTTTTTGGTTTCAATTGTAGTTTTTTAGCTTAACTCACTTGAATTCTTGAATGATTATTCTTTGGTTTCAATTGTAGTTTTTTTTAGTTTCTGACTCATTTAATTGATTTAACTTCTCGTCAAAGATCCATTAAAATATTTTTTTTACCATTTAGAAGTGTGCTTTTTTTTTTCTTAAATCAAAATTCTAAGAAATAAATACTTTTAACTTTAATAATGCAGATGAGAAAATAACGAAGGACTTTTAAAATTTAGAAATTACTAAAATAAAATAGCGCGCGTATATTTAAAGCAGTGACGGAGGGGGGTCAGTGCGGGCTATGGCGCGCGTATATTTAAAGCGCGCGCTTATATTTATGTCCCATTTTGTACGTGTAGGTTGACAAAAAAAACATGATCTATTTTATCCTATTTGAATAATATAGAGAGAAAAATAAGTCAAAATATTATTTTAGTCCTTAATGTTAAATTTATTTTGGTTCTTAATATTTTTTTGTTCTGTTTTGGTCTTTATTGTCTCTTAGAAGTTTTATAATTGATCCTTAACTATTGAATTTGGTCATATTTTTCTCGTCTCAAACCCAAACGCGATGAAATTAAAGCTACGAGTTAAATTTGATGAGTTCTTTCTTTGTCTAGTTGGAGTCATCAACAAACAATGTCAAATTGGGCATGAAAGTAGGTCCGAAAACGAGATAGATATGAACAAATTTATAAAACAAGCAATCCAATTTCGGATCCAATTTCATGCTTGATTTGATCTTATTTGCTAATGACTCCAACTGGGTAAAGAAAGAACTCATCAAATTTAACACATAACTCTAATTTTATCGAGTTTAAAATGGGAAAGATGTAACCATATTCAATAGTTAAAAACCAATTATGAGACTTATAGAAAACATTAATAACTAAAATGGAATAAAAAATATTAAGAATCAAAATAGAATTTTCAGTAAATATTAGTAGGAATCAAAATAAGACTTTGGCAAAAAAAAAAAAAAATCCGGCCCCAACTCAAAATCCTAGCTCCGCTGCTGCTAAATTACAAATTAATTCAAACTAATAGACCCAACTATTACTCATTATTAAACAAACTCCATAGTCACTCGAGAATTAAAAGTTGGCAATCTATATTGTAATACTCAATGAATGTAATGCAAGGTCGCAATGACAACACTTGTAAAGAATGTAATATATATTGTAATACTCAATAAATACAATAATTTGCAACACTGAGAATAATAGTGGCACACAAAATTTGGCTTAACTCATCTAAATTCGTGAATGGTTATTCCTTGGTTTCAATAGTAGTTCTCTTTTTTTCTTTTTTCCTGTTTCTAGTTCATTTAATTGTTCTTTTTTACAATTTAGAAGTGCCTTATTTGCTTCTTCTTTTTCGTAAATCAAAATTCTAAAATTCACCCATCCAAATAGGCTCTTGAATCCATAAGTAACCATATTATACAAACAAATTAAAACTAGAATTTCAGTATCGAATAAGGTAGAGCCTGGAGAGAATTTAAAACTAGAAATTACAATCCTATTCAAATCCAACTCAGGCACAAAGCACTACCATCGCAACACCTCCATTTCCATTTTATAATAAGTTCATGCAGAGTTAAAGAAGAGTATGAATCAGGTTATTGCGAACAACCCCTTATATACGCACTCGATGCAAAAACTGTTTTCCCGTTTATGATTTATTAATAAAGAACCACGATCTTGTACCAAAAAAATAAAGAACCACGATGATACAAAAACCTAAGGGCCAAGAATCAAAGCCTACCAAAACAGAATGACACCATCACAAAACGGAATCAAACCCCGAAGACACGGATATAGCAGAAACAGAGCATATAGTTGGAGTCTAAGAGAAATTGTAGAGCGAGTGAACTCACCTTTTTGTGTGTGTGGCCAAAAGACTATCCGAAGGTCGATGAGAGATTGATTGAGAGGCGGTGAAACCGAAAGGCTCCCTTAACCCTAGTCCGTAACGCTTCTCGATCGATCACCTTCCAATGAAATGATTATGGAGTTCGTCCGTCTCTCCGTCTTCTGGAGCTAGGTCCGTACGTACGTGAGGGTAGATGATAGACGAAGGAGATAATGGTGATGGTTGATTCGCGATTCAGAGAAGAGCGCCTCTAAATAACAAAATGTGATTCTCTGCTGCTACTGCTAGCTGTGTCCTTCTCGTTTCCCCTTTGCGAGAGAGAGAGAGAGTGTTTGTGTGCGCGCTCGTTGCGTGTGTAGTGTGTACCCGCGATTCAGTACTGTAGTGATTTGGAGAGAGTGTGTGCGTGAACCCATAGTAGAAAAAATTGGACCAGACAGACCGGTTCATCCCGGAAACCGGTGAACCGGGCACTAGTCTGGTCCGGATGACCCCATTAGACCGGAATGAAGTTAGACCGGTGAGAACCCGGGTCAAACCGACGGTTTATAGCAAAACTCGCCACCCATGAACCAACCCGCCACCGGAAAAAACCGGACAAGTTTGAATATTTGGAGCAGATTACCGCATGAGCACAAGTTGCGTTCTCTTGTATTTGGCCGTCGCCCAGCCAAGCTTCATCATTGACATAAAAAAATGTCGTACTTCACCATTATTTTGCAAAAGCCCCAAATTAGAGTCCAATTTTTCAGAGGAATGAAAGATTACAGAAAATGAAGATGAAAGATGAATTGAATGAAATAGCATTATAGCAGTCCCGGAGAGTCAAGGAAGAAAGAGGATGCTTTGGAATTGGAGGATGAAAGATGAAATGAATGGAAATTAGAAAGCATCAAAGCCATTAAATGTATATAGGAAAGAGAGCTTCGTTGGAAGAGAAAAGTTAAATTATAATTATAAGATGAATAATGTACCTTGGAATTTGGTAAGAGATGAGAAAGAAAAGCTGAAAAGTTGAACATAAAATCATAAAGTATCNTTTAAAGTTTATTATATATTATTAACTTATAAGTTGAATAATAATTTCAAATTCAAAACTAAATTTTATACTAATATTTGATTTTGATATATATATATATATAATATTTTTTAAATTTGATTGATTCAGCAATTGGACCAGTGACCCGGCGGTTGAACCAGTGACCCGACCACCCGAGCCCTTATCCGAGTCAATGACCGGTCCGGGTTTTCGAACTATGCGTGAACCACGCCCTCAACTTTTTTTTTTTTGTCTTTTTTCTTTTTTCTTTTATAATATTAAACAGAATTACATGGACAAGAGATACAAACTGTTACGGTCTAATAACGGTAATTTTAAATTATTAATCTATGAATGCGGAATACGATATAAACTCAGAAATATTAATAGGCCAAATTTTTAAAATTATGTAATATGATACGATATATATTTATATATATAAATAATTAAAAAAATTTAAATTTTGATAAAAAATTTAAAAATTATATTATTTATTCATAATATATGTCGTATATGTTATTATTTTATATATTGTTTGTCATGTTAAAATCATAAAAAATTAATTTTATATTTTGAAATTTATAAATATATATTATATAAACGTCATACGGGATGTCGAACATGAACACATATCCAACATAGTGACAGACTCTTAATTCAACATACTAACGCTCTGAAGTTGACGTTGTTAGGAGAACTTTAACTTTTCATTCTTAACTCGAATACGATTAATTTTTGCCTAAATGGTTACGTAGATAAGTGGAGAATACCCATCATTTCTACGGGAAAAAAACAAACTAACGCCATTTATCTATTGCATGTCTCGCTAGAGCTCGAATAGTTGAATTGCGATAATAGACACTACATCAAATACCTCACAATGATTAATTCGAATCCCCAAATTTAAAATATTTCATTTATTGGATAGACCCATAACTAAAAGGTAGATTACAATTGGCATTCAATTTGTGATTATTAGATTTGTTTGTTTAATCTTAAAATTTATGTAACAACTTTTGTTATACAAATGTCAAAATGAAAAAGGAAAATCTAATGGTTAAAAATTAAGTTAATAAAGGTATCTAACTTTTTATAGATTTTTTCAAATTTTTTATTCAGAACCAGTCTTACCATCTTGGCAAAGTCTTGAAATCTTTCCTTATATTTGCATCTCTAGAGTATACTCGTTTGTATTGGTGGCCTTCAATAATACTGATAAGCCAACATTTCCGTCTGCCCTTTTTGAATTCAAAATCAACTAAATACTGTTGAAGTGTTGATCATTAGAGAAGAGAAGCACAGAAGAGTAAGCTACTTTCTTTTTAATTTTTCTTGGAGAGAAAAATAATGTATTGGATTTATATTGGGCTTGTTTCCAGTTTGAATTGTTATCTTCATCTTTTTATTTTGCAAATAGGACTAATGAAGTTAAAATTAGTTCATATATACAAGTCGAAGTTTGTTTAGCCATTCCTTTATTTCATTTTATTTCTCCTTTCAAAAAAAGATTGGTGTGGATTAGTGATATTTATTTGATTTTGACAATTTTAAAGCAATTTTCACAATATGAAAAGTATATATTAATCCAAAGTTGTCCGTGAGTATAATGAGATTTCTTCGTTATTTTCCATCTCTCACAGAATAGTCCCATGCTCTCATCCGATCTCATGACTTCAATTTCAATTTTCAACTAAGGATGCACGGTTTGGCTGTTTGACCACTACCAACAAAACCAAAGAGCGTGAACAAAGTCTGGGCTGGACTAGCACTGTACAATATGCAATATAAGAAGAAGAAAAATAAAAAGAATGAAAGAAAAATATAATAGTAGTAATATATATATATATAAAGGAAACATACTATTTGGTTTCTCATTTTTTAAAGTTTCAACTATTTGGTCCCTGCATTTTTTAAATAGACTATTTGGTCCTTAAGAAATTACAAATGTCAATTTATTAGTTCATGTAACATATCTCCGTTACGGACACTAATGACGCCTGGTCGTTAAGTGCACATGTAACATGTTAAATACTATATATTTAATTATTTAAGATTATCAAGGGTTTGAGATTTGAGAATGCTTCAATAGTTTATATTTTATAGAAACTTGATGTGTAATACAAATATTTGAATCTAACTCAATATTGAGTCGGCTTAACAGTGTTTATCGGTCCAATTCAATTAATTTAGGTGACTATGACGCTAAAATGGTGGCATTTCATAACGTCAACGTTTACTCGTAAATACGTCTTCCTAAGTAATTTGATGGACTCAAGGTGAGGGACTAAATAGTTGATTGGATGAACATTGGGGGTAGCACTCCAAGCTTTACAAACCTAAAACCTAGGGGTGAGCAAACCAACCCACCAACCCGCAAAAATCAACCCAACCCGCAGCTATGGGTTGGGTTGGTTCGGATTCGCGGGTTGATTTTGGTTCAAAATTCTCAACCCGCACACTTGCGGGTTTGGAGTTTTTCAACCCAACTCAACCCGCGAGCCCGAATATAATTTTTTTTTATTTTTTA
>QANZ01026745.1:13495-53509 GCA_003254925.1 Chamaecrista fasciculata | reverse complement strand
TATTGTAGTATAGGTAATTATAGGTATTTGAGTAGGGGTATGTTAGTAATTGGGTATAAAATATGTAATGGAATGAGTTTGTAATGAAGGGTAATTTTTGTAATGACTTTATAATTGAAAAACAAACACCCAAATAGCACTGTAGCTTAAGTTATGTAATGAAAATAAGGATAATGAAATTGTAATGGGATTATAATGACTTTATAATGGACAGCCAAACGCACCCTTAAACAAGTTATTACTCAATAGTTACATAATCATTTATTAGTAAAATATTGTATCTTTTACTATGTTTGATCAAACAAATTTTTTTCTACATATTTTAATGGCATTTAGGCATTTATTATTATACATGGATTATATTTTATTTTTATCTTTGGTATATACTTATTTTGTAAATATATATAGATAAATTATTAAATTTTTGTAATTTCTTGAGATGCCTTTTTATTAATCATTTCATTATTTTAAAATACAAACAAATGGACTTTTTTATGACGTATATTGTTCAGTTAAATAAATTAGACATTTATAAATTTATTTAAACTAAGGAAAATGATAATCAAAAGAAAAAAAACATATGTAAATAATGCCAATAATTCTATCAGTAAAAATATGAAATGTCTAATATATAGGCGTACAAAAATAAAAAAAATCTGACCCACTATCATAAAATTTATGAAGCATGGACACTGACACTGACGCGTCAAATTCTTAAAGTTACACAACACGATACGGCATATATTTATATATATAAATAATTAAAAATTCATAAATTTTGATGAAAATTTTAAAAATTATAATATATATTAATAATATATGTCATATGTGTTACTATTTTATATTATTTGTCATGTTAAAATCACAAAAAATTAATTTTTATATTTTGAAACTTATAAATATGTGTTGTACGGTAACATACTCTCAAAATAAAGTATCCATACTTCATAGCCTAAAATCATACCCATAGCTCATAATTAGAATGTGGAATAATAGAAATATAATCATCCTAAAAATTAGGAACTTAGCAACAACACGTTGAAAGATACAATCAAACAAAAAATGCTAAACAAAAGAAATAAATAAAAGTCACGAATAAAATAAACTCGAATGTCGATGTGATTTATCCTTCCATGAAATGTTAAATTTTCAATGATTGTTATTATACTTCTGTTATCACAAAAAATAGTAATAGCTACCTATTGCTCTTTAAACGTTTAAAATGTTTCAGATTCAACCAAACCAATAGATAAAATAGTATAACTCGTGCAACGCACGAATTTCACTAGTCTTTTCTATCTGTAAAAAAGCAAGTGGCTTCAAAGATTTGACTTCCTATAATACCCTTAAACATACCTCTTCATCTTCTTAATGAGAATAAACGGACACACCCTCTCAATTTTCCTTCATCACTCACACATCCTGAAATTTGTTTACTAATCCTTCTTCCTGAAATAGTGCAACCTTCTGAAAAAGTGCAACATTTTGAAACAGTGCAACAGTTATATAAAAAATGAGTATAAATGATGAACAATTACGCCTCCTTCATGAAATATATATGTTATAAAAACTACTCCCTATTATCTGAAATATGATCTATAACTGTTCTTGAATTCAATTACTTTATTGTAGAGAATAAACAAAGATTTATTACTCCTCTGTCTGACTGTCTCTGTAGTTGTAAAATTGTGTGTTGTTGCCACTATCGGTGAAGGAATCTCGACGTTGGGCAATTTCTTCTCATCGGGTTATGATATTTACTCCTGCTACAAAACTACATTTACACAAATCACGCATCATTTCTTTTACTTCCTCTTTCCTTCTAAGTTCTCATGTATTTTTTACTTTGTAAATCAAACTATAAATACATGATAACGTTGGATGACTTGAAATCGCCTTGAAATTGATTTTCATTTTGAACCAATAGTTTTTCCTTTGTTGCTCATATAAATTGCTTCATCTCCTGCGAGGATCTGTATCTTTTCGAGTACGACGTTTTGTCGATTTTTTTTTTTCCTGTCGCCAAAGAGCGGTGGGTTCAGGAAGAAAGTGCGGCTTCAACACGATGTGGGTAAGTGTATGTCATCCCTCTTTTAATCACTAACCAATCTTTGCTCTCAATTTGTTTGTAAATAAGATCCCACTTTTTAAGGAGTATATAATATATTTTTCCATAATAGTCTCTCTAAGTATACCCACTTTTAATAACTACTTACTAGACTTTGATATTTCTTGTTTTATCATTATTTTTTCAATTCTAAGCAAAATAATTTGAAAATTGTTGATTTTGAATTACACAAACAAAAAAAAAATCTTGTTGAGAGGAAGTGGACGTTGGAAAGCATGAAATTTAATTTGTATTGATTTATATATATATATATATATAGTTGTNTTAATTAATATTATTAGATATATTAATTAATGGATAAATATCATGAGAGTGGGGAGATTTTTGTGGGGAATATATTTCAATTATCAATTAATTAATTATTGAAAATATATTCTAATAACTGCCCCACTTCTCTAGCAATTTTATCAGACTTGGCTTATTCATTATTGACAGACGTACGTGAGTTTTTCTAAAGGGGAGAAAAACTTCTTTTTACGTGAGTGAGTGTGAGAGAGGAGTTCTCTCTGGGAGTTTTTGATAAACAGCTTCCATATGTCTCTTGCTTCCTCTCGATCGGTGCATTTGCTGTGTATAATGCGAAAGCGTAGATTCGTGTTCGAATTTGTGACCGAGTCTTCGCGTGGGTATGTGGATTCCGTTATCCAGGTACGCTCGAAACCCTTTCAGTGGTATCAGAGCATGGTTTCGATGTTGTTTTTTTATATATGGTTACCGTATCTTTCTTTTCCATATGTATGGTTGCCATGGATATATCAACATCGTATGTTTGTTTTTTTATTTTTTTTTTTTCTGTATGTTTCGATTGTGCTCCCATATATGTGTTTATATTCAAGAATCATGACCAGAATTTTGATTCTCAATACATATTGTGGGACGATGTTTTAGGTTATCGTTTTTTTTTTAATTATATGTATATGTGGGGAAATTTTCGAGTTCTGAAAAGTATGTTTTTAGACTCTGAAAATTATACCAATGCGTAGAGCACGAAAAAATAAAAATTTTGATATAAAATTTGCGCAAAACGGAGTTCGGATGCAACAATTATGACTCTGCAAAGTTCATAATTTGTATCTGATTTTGCAAATATAGTCTGGCTGGAGGTTGAAGATGATCCAGCGAAAATGGCGTTCCATTAGCCGGTTGATTTTTTAATAATAAAAAAATAAAAAAAAAAATTTAAGCAAAGCAGTTACCGAAGCCCATTATCATAAAACATATAAAAGGTATATAGTGGGTGGGGCCCAGAAAAGGCAACGTGGCGCGTGTAGCAACGTGGATACTCGGTTAGTCAGCCGGACACCTCCACCGGACAGCCGCCGACGTCAGAAAGCCGCCGGAGCAGCGCGTGTCGCCGGAAGAAGTCCTGAAGGTGGCGCGTGGATCTCACTCTCCCACGATGAGACTGGGTGTTGATTTTTTCCAGCAATTTTTTTTCGCCAGTCGGTCTTCTATGGGCGCGTGAGAGCGCGTGCGGTGTCCGATCAGGGTGCCGTTTGTCTCTAAAAATCTGTAAATTCGAGATCTTCAATTTGATATATCATATGATATATTTTAAAGATGTTTCGGGTCTATTTAGTGTTTTTTTTTATAAATACTTATTTTCTTTTAATTCTTTTATGTGAAAAGAAATAAAGAAAATTTGTGTTTTTGTCAAAATANAATTATAAATAATTAAAAATTTTAGAAGTTTAAATTTTCATTGTTTATTAAAATAATGAAAGTTGAAAAAAACATTTAACGTTTTCTAATAATTTTCATAACTTTTTATATTGTTTAAATATTATAACTTTTTTTAAAAAAAATTTACTTAACTTTCTTACTTTTTAATATAATTTTTTCTTTTCATTTGAAACATCACTTGACCAACTTCCAGAAAGTTCTAATATCTTATATAAATAATATATATACATATCATACACAATGTTTTGAAACAATGAATAATAACTGAAATTTCTAATTACATAGCATCAAAGGTCAAACAATTAATTATTTATGTGTGGGAAAATAACTTATTGGAAAATAACTTATTTTTAGAAGATTACAGTGATATTTTCAAGTTTAACTTCTTTCCACATACAAGTTATTTCAAAACATAAAAAATACAAGTCTCAAAACTCTTGATTTTATTCAAGAGGGAGAGTTGCACATCATGGTTGTACATTGCTAATCTAAGAATCATTTGAATATTCATCACAGGCTTGATAGTACTAAATGCTAGGCAGTTGAAACACACAGATACTTCATACATCATATCAATAAATCATGAATGAAGCCAGGCATGTAATCATAGGCTTCATTTTTTTTGGTTTTCTAAAATCATTTGTCCATTAACTTTACATACAACACTCATCTGAAACAAGCATTCAAGGATATAGTATCTCAACGTTTTTACGTTACAACCAAACACTTCTATTTATAGCTTCCATGGCTTTGATGCAAAGAGTCAAAAAAAATATAAATTGCCAGAGATAGAAATAGAAGCACTTCCAAAAATAAACAACCTCAAAACACACACAGCCTACTTGCAGAATGATGAATGCCCACCTCCACCACTTGTTTTATGATGCCTTTATGTTATGTCAGTATTTGCAAGAGTCCGATATTCGCCAATATCAGAAATTTCGCTTCTTCAAGCTTCTCATAACCTGTCTATCCACTCAAGGATACTGTCTTGAGAACAATATTGCAGATTCTACAAACAAAACAAGAATCATAGAGTATATTAATACTAGTTGAAAAGACTAGATGTGTAATGTGAAGGGTGTATGTTATGAAGAAGCTTACAGAAAGTTGGAAATCTGGAGGAGTATCTAATTCAAGGTTATCCAGGTCAGAGATTCCATAAGATAAATTATCATGTCCAGGTCCAGCCAACACATTTGTGTCGCAAGCAAGGCCATTAGAAGAAGTACAGTTCAATCCAGAACCATTTAAGACAGAAGAAGTATCTAAGATTTCATTGCACAACAAGATGTCATCCAATCCATCAAAATCATAGTTTTCAACAGCCTGTGATTCACCAGCCAACCATGCGGCGCCACCTGTGTTGTCTTCATCCAGAACATTGGCAGATGGTGTGGCATGTGGTTCTCTGGGGGTAGACATGGCATCCTAATTTGCAACATTAGTACAAAAACCAACTCAAAAGAGACATCATGTTTGGAAAAAGTAGAGAGTAAAATTGTTAAATGATTCTATTTTCACTAGTACTTAGATGAACAATAGTGAAAATTAACACAAGCTCGCTAACTTTCAAGATGTGTCCATCAAATGTTGTGTAGATGCCAAATATGAAGGAGTTTTAAATTTTTATGTTTGTTTCTCAGTGAAGAATATTTGATTTGATTTCTATTTTTCTTTGATTTTACCTACATGATGATAAACCTCCATGTCAAATAGATAATCATACACGGCTAATGCATAAGAAATAGCTACTACCTACCTGGTTGAGCGAAAAGAGCAAGGTTTCATCAATGTTATCATCAAAGTCAACTGAATTTCCTGGACGAGGTGGATTGGGTGGATTTGGTTTTGGGGTTTTTGGACTTGTTCGTAGTGTCATATTGCCAGGATCTTCAGGTACTGGATTCTCCTCGTTTTTATTAGTCTGTTTCTGCTGTTGATAAAAAATTTTTGAAACCACATATTCGCCATCCTTCTCAGCAGATCCCAGATGGTATTGGTGCATCACCCAGTTGCATTTATAAGGCTTTGATGAGTCTTTAGATCTTATATAAAGAACCAGGATCTTTTTAAAGCCCTTGTGTACTCCATCTTGAATAACAGGCTTGGTCTTACCAGTCTTGTGCCAACGCACATGCTCCTCAGACGAACCATGTTCATCATCAATCCTTCGGCGCTTTCGCAATCCACTAGCATATGCATTTCTTACTCTGTGAAAGAAATGAACACTGCTCCCATCTTTCTTAGCACCTGAAACAACGATGTATATATATTTATGACTAGGTCCAGAAAGCTTCATTTATTTTTTTTTATTTCATTTCAATCACAAAACCTGCCTTCTTCTCAAGGACAAAGGTTAAATAATGAAAATATCTAAAAAAAAATAAAAGTCAATGAGTTTACATTATCTGATACTAGACTAGGGAAGTCATAAGTTTTGTGAAGGCCAAGAATGTCTGCTAGGTGCTGATTGAGAACTTGAGATTTCTTGATACCTGTATAGCTTATAATGAATTGTACTCTTCTGTATACTTTTTTACTTAGTTAGGTATCAATGTCAAAAGCTTTACACAGGTGCATCTGTCAATTAATATTCTAAAAGACAAAAAGATTGCCGCATACAGTCAAAGAATACTCACCAGGTAGATTTTCTGGATGGGTGTAGCAGATACCTTGGTCTCCTTCAATTGTGGGAATGAACTCATGGATAAACAGGTGTGGCTCGGTGTTCTCCAAGCCACATTTTGCAGCTAAATGTTCTAAGAGTTCCGCATCAGAAGGATCAAACTTTACACCAACAGGAAAGCCAGGCCACTCAGGAGAAACCTGCACATGAAAAGCATTTATAATGAGACATCCACAACAACAGGCCAAAACAATGCCATTCAACCAGCATTACATTGTATACTTGAATAGATGGTATGTGCCAAAAGAAGAAACTTTTAGGTTGAAGGAAGTTGAGCATGTGAGCAGAGTCCTTTGCTCATAAATTTTCTCTATTCAGGTGTATTGCTAATATAAGGAAAAAAAAATATAAACTTTTCATGGATATAAGTTAAATTGAAGCATACATCAGTATTATCGATACGATAATGACACTCTGGGCATTCACGATATGCCCCACAGTCTTTGATTTGATCAGCTGAAGACAGAGTAGTGCTTTTCACTTTCTTCGCAAACCCTCCTATGTCAATAAGCCAGCTCCTGTGAAACAAATATATGTTAAAACTCAGTACTCCATTAAAATACACAGACTCAAGATACTTTGAATGCCATTTATAATAAGAATTTCTGGCGGCTCAAATGAAATCAAATGTAAGAAAATAAACTACAAGAATGCATAAAGAAGTCAACATTCGCAAAAACATCAACTTTGAGGACATGAGCTATTAACCATCCAAAAGAGTCAACAAAGAACGAGAATTTGGGAGAACTCTCTGTATAGCTATAAATTATGGAGGCTAAACTACAGCCCGCTAAAATGAAGATATGCATTTACGATTGTATACTTCAACTCAAGAAACATTAAAGTTTTGCTCAACAAATTTTCATTTAAACCAGAGCAAATATTGCTTACATTATTTGTTGCTCTTGAAATCCTCTTCAGAAGGTTTGGTCTAGCAACTGCTTCTTATTAAATATTAATGCTATTTTCTTGATGTATTATTTGCTTCGAAGCAATGTACACCGGTTCACCACCTCTATATTTATGCTTATAGATAGATAGCTATTTATGAAACTCCAGCAACTTTATATAGTCTTCATATTTACTTAGATAGCGCGTATATAAAACATATCTATCAATCTTCCAGAAATGCCCCAATCAGTGTTCAATAGAAAATAAGATACAACAGCAATACCAGGTACCGCATTCGATTCCTCTCTTTCAGTCAAACAAAAGCAGAGAAGAATCATAACAAAACGCAACTAATACTATCTCTTCAAAATCAACAAAAAAAAATTTTTTTGGGCCGAAACAGTAACTACGAGTCTATCACCACGAAATCGAAGAGAAAAAAGCTCATGCAGCAGGGGAGGCTTCCTCTGAGACATCAGTTACCAAAGCAAACCCCCTAAAAAATGCATTTATAGATAAACCGAATGAAGAAACAACAATGGACGAAAGCGTGTAGAATATAAATAAAAACCCCAAAACTCGGAAGCGATGAAATGAAATTTCTCTCTAGAATCTAAGCCTCGCAGTTTTTGATAATCCGAAGCTCACCTAGCCATGCTTATTGAAGAGAAAGAAAGACGAAAGTGCAAGGAATCGCAATCGCAATCGCAGGAGAGAGAGAGAGACTGAGATATGAGATATCACTCCGCGTTTTTAAGCTTGTCTTAGTGAGAGAGAAGACTGTGAGAGTGAGCGGGAAAAGACTAGCTATGGAGTTAAGAAAACAGGTTCGTAATCCGAAGCTGTGGTTCGTACTGAGGACTATTGGTTTTGGTGGGTCCCAGGCTTGGTTCGGAAACGAAGCAGAAAGTGTCCCGTTCATTGCTAAGGAGCTTCGAAAAACGAGCTAAGTGGTATTATGTCAAGTTTTTGGTGGGGACGCGAGTTAAGACTACTGCCATTTTTCTTGCTTGCCAAGCCAAACTAGTTAACTTTTCTAGGATTCTTTTGCTGTCTATAATTTATATATTTAAATAAATAGGATTGTTGACTGTTCAATTTCAACCAAGTCGTTGTAGTATAGTGGTAAGTATTCCCGCCTGTCACGCGGGTGACCCGGGTTCGATCCCCGGCAACGGCGTTTTCTTTTCGTTTTTGGAGAAAATAGATGTGACGTGTCATATGATATGCATAAATAAATTTAGTTTAAGAAAAGATTTAAAATTTCACTGAAAGATCATTAATGAGCCTTTTTTTGTTGGCCTGAAGATCATTATTATTAAGCCTTTTAAAGAATATAGATTCCTTTTATAATATACAGTTGTATACTTGCATTGTAATGACTGATTAAAATACTACTTTACGATATTTTATTTTTATTTTAAATAAATATATAATATATTTTTATTATAATATATATATATATATTTATATTAAAATCAGTCCATTTTCGGACTATTTATTGGATTACATGTCGCCTAAGATGATATTAAAATGGAAAATAACAATAGAATAATAGTAAAGGATAATACAGTAATAAATCATGATATATCCAACTCATTGCAAAAAACACTAAAACAACATTTTGGTCTCTAATATTTACTCTAAATTGTGTTTTAGTCCCTAATATTTTTTTATTCCATTTTGGTCCTTAGTACTTCCTAAAAGTTTTGTTTTGGTTTTTAACTATCAAATGTTGTTGTTATATTTCTCTTCTTTTAAGTATGAATGTGATGAGATTGAAACTGCAAGTTACATTTGATGAGTTACATTTGAGGTACTTAACAAACAAGATCAAATTGTGTTGATAATGAGCTAAAAGTAAGTTGTTCATTTTAAGAAGTGTATCATCTCTCTCGTTACAAGTTCGAATGTGATAAAATTAGAGTTACGAGTTATTGTTAATATGTTTTTTCTCTATCTAATTGAGATATTTGACAAACGAGGTCAAATAGTACTCCGAAAGTTGATATTGATATTTTGACCTAACTTGCTTTCAAAGTACTATTTGATTTCATTTACTAGCAACTCCAACGAGATAGAGAAAGAACTCAATAATAATTTGTAACTCTGATCTCATTGCATTTGAAGTTGAATGAGAGATATATGACCAAATTCACTATACACGCGACTCATTTTCGGATGCGATTTCATCTCATTTGACGTTTGCCGATGACTCTAACTAAGCAAAGAAAAAACTTTGTAAATTTAACCCGTAACTATGGTTTCATCACATTCAAATTTCAAACGAGATAGATATGACCATATTCAATAGTTAGAGACCAATCATGAAACTTATTAAGGACCAAAATGAAACCATTGGAAAGCATTAAGGATCAAAATGGAACAAAAAGACATTAAGGACCAAAACGGAATTTAAGGTAAAAATTAGGGACCAAAATAGATTTTTGACCAAAAAGGAAGTTTGCAAATACGAGTTTAGCTAATTAGCTTATCGCTTATATTATAGACATCAGTCATCACTATTGAGTGTTCAAAGGTGGGAAACGCAAAAATGGATCGGCAAGATGGAGATGGTGCTACATCTGATAGCGGTATCAATGTGATCGAACACAAGGCGTATGCGAGGGTGGGTCTGCTTGGAAACCCTAGCGATGTATATTTCGGCAACACAATCGCCTTCAGCCTCGCCAATTTCTGGGCTTCTGTTAAGTTGCAACCTTCCGATGAGCTCGTCATCAATCCTCATCCCACCCATGATCTCGTCCTCTTCAGATCTATTCATCAATTGGTACCGCAATTCAGTTTCTCGCTTGAGAATTTCTCCCGCAATGCATTTTATTGTCTATTAGATCAATGATCATCTCATTGTTGATAGTTTTCTTGAATAGCATAATCAATTGGTAATCTAAATTGGAGTTAATACTTGAATTATGTCGTTTTGACAAATACTGAACGAAGATAGGTGTGATCTAGTCGAATCTAAATTTATTACAGAAGGGGGAAATCCAGTGACACTATACCGAGCGAAGTGTTAATACTTAATACACTAACCATACAAATTTATGGTTACATGTACTAATTGTTGTTTCTACTTTTTGAGAAGATTTTGTTGAATGATTGTAGGCTTGATGTTGTAGGTGTTGGCTGATTTTTTGTTTGTTTGCTGGGGGTCTGTCTGATGTATTATTTTGCAGACTTGTATTTTGCTGGATTTTCTTTAATAATATGAGATTCTTTTGGCAAAAAATAAAAGTCCTTCGTGTAATTGTGCTATTCTACCTTTGTTTTCAGGTGAATAGATTAAACACTGAGGGCTTTTATGGAGGTGTACGATTGCTTATGGCTATTTGTAAAGTTTTCTACAATTATTGTAAAGATAACAACATTGATCTTCATGGTGGAAACTTTACTCTCTCATATGACACTAATATCCCTCGCCAGGTAATACTTAAAACAAGTGGTATTAGATATTGCTTACTATCTAATTAAGTACTTTATATTTACTTCCACAACGTTCTTTTTTGAGTTATCTCCTGGTTGCTTATATATCATGTTTGAGATTTCCAGCTACCTGGTAATTTGATAGAATGTCGATATGATTTCACAGGTGCTGCAAATTTCTTGTGCCAAACTGCAAACATGATCTATGATCCCTTACCCTTATTAGTTATTGTTATTTTTGTTACTATTATATTTATTACAGAAGTCTTTCATTTCTTTAATTTTTCTTATTGCTGAGTGTAGCTTAAGTTCTAAAGTTGACATTTTCAGACAGGACTTTCAGGTTCTAGTGCAATTGTATGTGCTGCCCTAAACTGCTTTCTTGATTTCTACAAAGTCAGGCATCTAATCAAGGTGGAGGCGAGGCCTAGCATTGTCCTTGCTGCAGAGAATGAGCTTGGAATAGTCGCAGGTCTCCAAGATCGGGTTGCACAAGTTTATGGGGGCTTGGTTTACATGGTACATTGTTTAATGTTGTTAGAAGCATTTTTTTTCATGTGTGTATAATGTAGACTTATAGATTATGTGACTTTGTCTGCTTTTGTAGGACTTCAGTAAGGAAAACATGGATAATCTGGGACACGGAATTTATATTCCCATGGATTTAAGTCTTCTCCCACCTCTGTATCTCATCTATGCTGAGAATCCTAGTGATTCGGGGAAGGTTAGCAACACAGAATGACTTAATCTTTGCTATTGTTTTACTCCCTCTATCCGAGGTTGGAGAGCAATGTTGTCTCATTTGATCTGATTGTGAATGTTTCGTATTTGGTGGGTGAATCTCATAAGTAATTAAAGTTTGGTATTTGGTGGGTGAATCTCATATGTAATTAAGAGATACCAATTTTTAGAGGCTGTGTTTTCCATAGTGGGATTTTTCCCTTCAATATTTTATTTTTCCGTAAAATTTTGATCTTGGGTGACATGCAGGTTCACAGTAAAGTACGACAGAGGTGGCTTGATGGTGATGAGTTCATTGTATCTTCAATGTCAGAAGTTGCAAATATAGCAAAAGAAGGAAAGGCGGTATTAGAACAAAAGGACTATGCCAAGCTTGCAGCTCTCATGAATCGAAATTTTGATCTTCGAAGGTATTTGTTGTTTTTCCATTTAACCTATTAAAATTAGATTTTTCCCCCTGTTGTCTCTTCATTATTTATAGATGTATACTGTATGTCTAAATGACTGATCTAAACACAAGTACACAACTATGGTTTTGGAGCTTGTAAGCTGGTTCTTAGCTGTCTGTTGTTCATTTATAATGACTTTTATTAAATAGTTCAGGACGAGCATTTACACCTTACAATGACTTCCTCTCCTTTAGATTAGCCAGCTGGTGACACATATATCAGTAACCTAATGAATCTTGTATTAAAACAAAATTCAAATCATGAATGAAATTCACCCTTACAAATGAAAGTCGTAGTATTGAACTTTGTTGTTGGATATTTTTGTACAGATCAATGTTTGGAGATAATGTCCTTGGTGATTTGAACATTAAAATGGTAGAGGTTGCGAGGAAGGTTGGAGCTGCTTCTAAATTTACTGGAAGTGGTGGAGCCATTGTTGCATTCTGTCCTGACGGTCCTTCTCAAGCACGACTTTTGGAGGAAGAATGTCAGCAAGCTGGATTTGTGATAAAACCTGTACAGCTTGTTCCTTCTCGTTTAAATGAAATTGATAAGAGCACCTTGAAGACTCTGTAATTCAGATTGTAGGCTTTTCTTTTTGCCTAATTTGATGCATGTCTAACAATTTGCCTTTGGGGCATTCACAATTATGTAGCATCAATCAGGATTAAAAGAGAAAAATGTTTTTTTTATTATTACTTTGTAGTTTTGTTTACAAATTTCATGTTATAAAGAGATATCATTTGTTATGATCAACCTGATTACTGCTCTTGCTTTGTAGAATAAGTTTGCGAAAAGAAAAGAAGATTGACAGTCNTTGTCTCATTTGATCTGATTGTGAATGTTTCGTATTTGGTGGGTGAATCTCATAAGTAATTAAAGTTTGGTATTTGGTGGGTGAATCTCATATGTAATTAAGAGATACCAATTTTTAGAGGCTGTGTTTTCCATAGTGGGATTTTTCCCTTCAATATTTTATTTTTCCGTAAAATTTTGATCTTGGGTGACATGCAGGTTCACAGTAAAGTACGACAGAGGTGGCTTGATGGTGATGAGTTCATTGTATCTTCAATGTCAGAAGTTGCAAATATAGCAAAAGAAGGAAAGGCGGTATTAGAACAAAAGGACTATGCCAAGCTTGCAGCTCTCATGAATCGAAATTTTGATCTTCGAAGGTATTTGTTGTTTTTCCATTTAACCTATTAAAATTGGTTTTTTTTTTCCCTGTTGTTTCTTCATTATTTATAGATGTATACTGTATGTCTAAATGACTGATCTAAACATAAGTACACAACTATGGTTTTGGAGCTTGTAAGCTGGTTCTTAGCTGTCCGTTGTTCATTTATAATGACTTTTATTAAGGGCAAAACTTACATCAAGTTCCCTACATCCTTGCTATCAAGTTCTCCAATCAACATTTGACACGTGGCAAAAATTTTATATATGACCAATCATGGTAGAGAGAGAATATTAAACACCACTTTTTGCATGACCAATCATTGAAGAGAGAGAATGTAATCAATACTTGTGATTGGTGGAACTTGATAGCAAGGATATAAGGAACTTGATATAAGTTTTATCCTTTTATTAAATAGTTCAGGACGAGCATTTGCACCTTACAATGACTTCTTCTCCTATAGATTAGCCAGCTGGTGACACATATATCAGTAACCTAGTGAATCTTGTATTAAAACAAAATTGAAATCATGAATGAATTCACCCTTACAAATGAAATTCGTAGTATTGAACTTTGTTGTTGGATATTTTTGTACAGATCAATGTTTGGAGATGATGTCCTTGGTGATTTGAACATTAAAATGGTAGAGGTAGCGAGGAAGGTTGGAGCTGCTTCTAAATTTACTGGAAGTGGTGGAGCCATTGTTGCATTCTGTCCTGACGGTCCTTCTCAATCACGGCTTTTGGAGGAAGAATGTCAGCAAGCTGGATTTGTGATAAAACCTGTACAGCTTGTTCCTTCTCGTTTAAATGAAATTGATAATAGCACCTTGAAGACTTTGTAATTCAGATTGTAGGCTTTTCTTTTTGCCTAATTTGATGTATGTCTAACAATTTGCCTTTGGGGCATTCACAATTACGTGGCATCAAACAGGATTAAAAGAGAAAAATGTTTTTTTATTATTAGTTTGTAGTTTTGTTTGCAAATTTCATGTTATAAAGAGATATCATTTGTTATGATCAACCTGATTACTGCTCTTGCTTTGTAGAATAAGTTTGCAAAAAGAAAAGAAGATTGACAGTCTAAAAATGAGAGAACTCATACCCTCAACAGCTTCCCAAATCATTCCCTCAAAATAAATCAGCTTCTTTAACTGTAATATACTCCCTGGTTTCTGCCCCATACAAAAAGAAATAACTTTTTAACTTTAATTTCCTTTCATTACATCGGTCAATTTCCCCACTTACAATCCAATCCTAAACAAAGTTTAAATGTAAAAAGGCGTCCTGCCGTGAGTACAAGACATGAATATTTTGTAGCACGCTGAAAGAGGCTCATACAAAGAATAAAATATGAACATCTTTGTTATATTCAACATGGCCATAAATTCAGAGCAAAAAAAAAAAAACACGGCCATAAATTCCAACAATCAACAAACTACAAATTAATACAGTAACAACGCTACATAACTCCATATTTATGATCTTCAGTGAATACTTTGGAGAGCACGTCTTCGCATCCTTTTTAGGATTTTACTGTTCTCTAATTCTCATTCATCAGACAGTCAGTCCAGTTGCATGACTCCAGCAACTAGTTCTCTTTACTAAATCCAAACTAACAATATTTACCACAAGGTGAGCTTACAACGAAAGATACAGAATTACCATATTCTAGCACTTAAATACTGGAAAGACCATCCTCTCAACTTTCCATTCGTTACCAAGACAGTAATGCATAGAAGAAACTCACTTATTCATCGCAGAGAAATTGCATGAGCTCATTTGGCGAGGCCCAGACTGGAAGATCGAATAATGATTGTTTGAACTGTTGCTCTTGTTTATCGCACATTGCTTCTGCTACATCACATAAGTTTGAAACTTCTTGAATCATTGCTTCTTGAGCTTCCACCTATATGGTTGAATTAAAAAATTAGGGTGAGAGAAGGTCATTATAAGCCCTATGTATAGGCAAAAGGACCAATCAGATATGGACTACTGGCTAATAATCTAATTCGTTGAATGGGAAAGCTTGTAAACTGAAGTACTGAACTCTTTCAGTTCCTCTCTTTTTCTTAGATTTAGAAGAATAAACTCAAGCAACTATTTTGAAAAAGTAGTTCACTCCTACTGTAATTTACATCCACAAACATGCTCAGTCCTAGGCATTAAAGAGTAGGTCAACTAGGCTTGAGATAAGTGAGCTAATAAAAAAACTGCAGCATTGAGAGTATAGATCTTTCTTTGGCATCCTCTTGACCTTCAGTTTCCGCATACATGTCACTCAAAGAACCTAAAACAACATCACTGACTAGAAAGTAGAAACTTCTTATTCTCTAGTGTAACTTGTGAAGTACACTTGAAGGAGCATTGAATCAGAAAGGGGAATAGTAAAGGTATAAGAAAAAGAACTGACTAATTAACATTGTACAACTAAAATATTCAGCAGCTTTCAAAAACCCAAAAGTAAAATACATCCTTTACCACACTATTTTTCATCAAACAGTAAGAAAACTAATTGAACTATTTTTTGGTTATACCAAATAAAGATAGCTCTTGAGCAAGTAGATAGCAGCTGAAATAAGTTACTCAACTAAAGGGTTCAGTAGAAGTGCTCAATAGAGGGTATGCATTACACTTCCGAGCATCTCCATGTACAGGGTCTTATTTCAAGGAAATTAGTGAACAGCTGGTTAAGTAGAGAAGGATGGTTCTATTGGAATACAAGTTATCAAAGATTCAAAATTTCTAATTTTAAATAGTACTCTGTCAATTTTCCTCAGGAAAAAGAAATTCAGGCGAATAAGTCACAAGATAAATTACGCAGACCTGGATGTAGCATTGGATTCTGAGAACAAAGTCAACAACAAATTGAGTTATGCATTAGGCATTGGTTAGGTCTTCACTATCCAAGAAAACAGAATACCCATTCACTATCAACTCCTATTACTGCAATCTCTAAGGCCTAATTTCCCATTCTCCCACTTCCGAGAAATTACCCTATACGCTATAAGATTACAATATTAAAGTCCAATTACCTTTAGAAGAAGCTCATCGACCAGAGATCCACCACCAGAAACCGTACCGTCCGTCGCCGGCGAAGAGGAAGCAAGCAACGCCGTTTGCTCCCGCTCCTGTTCTTGTTCTCGTCGAAGCCGGGAGGCTCTCTCCTCCATTGCACGCAAGGTGCTCGACAAATTTTCCCACCCGTCGATCTCTTTCTGGTACTTGTCTTTAAGCTTCAACAGAGTCCGCATCTTTCGGTCTCTCCGCTGCTTCAGCGCCGCCTCGTCTTCCGCCGCCGCCGCCGCCGCATCGGAGTCGATACGGCGCTTCTTGCGCTTGAAGACAAAGCCGTCGTTGTTGCAGAGCTCCCACTCGTCGTCGTCTTGGCCAGATGTTGAAGCGAGATCCATGATGGCGAAGAGGGGAAACACAATGTGGAATTCAAAGTTTCGGTCTCTCGAAAGCGCGGGAGTGTCTTTTTTTTCTTTGTTATCGTCGCTCACACAGTCGTCAAGTGGAGCGGAGACCTTTTTGTGAGAGAAAACTTTATTATCGAACCAATTTAAAATTCATTCCATATTCTTAAGACCAATGTAAATATTTGGCGTTATTACTATTATTATTTGTATTATTTTTAGGCCTAAGTGCAATTTTGGTCCCTTAACTTTCGCAAAGGTCTCAATTTGGTCCCTTAACTTTTTTTGTTGCAATTTTGGTCCCCTAACTTTTGAAAGCGTCTCATTGTTGGTCCCAAGTGCACTTTTTCCATCCATTATTTGCCCTTAGTGCCGATCTGGCAAGCTGAGTTGGCCGATGACGTGACAAATATGGGTGAAATGGATTAAAAAAGGACCATTATGCGAAAATGTTTTCATAACTTGGAAGTGCACTTTGGACCAATAATGAGACGTTTTCAAGAGTTAGGGGACCAAAATTGCAACAAAAAAAGTTAGGGGACCAAATTGAGACCTTTGCGAAAGTTAAGGGACCAAAATTGCAACAAAAAAAGTTAGGGGATCAAATTGAGACCTTTGCAAAAGTTAGGGGACCAAAATTGCACTTAAGCCTTATTTTTAAGACTTTTAACAGTTTGGTGACTTGGTCTTTGTTAAAACTTAAAATGTCAAAATTTTATTTTGTTTCTTAATATTTTTTATTTCATTTGTTCTTAATTTTTTTCAATAGTTTTGTTTTGATCTTTAATTACTAAATGCAGTCATATCTCACTTATTTTAAGTTTGAATGTGACAAAATTAGAGTTACAAGTTATTCTTGACGTATTTTTTCTCAATCAAATTGAGACCGTTTCTGGCCATGCAAAAAAATTTTGAGACCGTCAACAAAATACGTCAAATCAAATTTAAAATTAGGTCTGAAATGAACTACTCGAAATTGATTATATATGTCTCTTTTCAAACCCGAAAGTGAATGAAATCTAATTACTAGTAGTAATTTTTTTTCATCTAGTTGAGAATGTTGATAAACAAAGTCAAATAGTAATTTGAAAGTAGTTAATGATATTTTGTCCAAACTTACTTTCGAAGTAATACTTGAATTCTTTTACCTACACCTTCAACATTTTTTTTTATTTTTTAAAAATATTTTATTCATTTTATATATATTTTAACTTGTATATATTAGTAAAACAATTAATTTTGGATCAATTTAATGATGTTTTTATTAATAAAGACATTTAATTTGATTTAATTGTTAAAAAATGTTAATTTAATTAAGATTAAATATATATTTTATGTATATTTTTAATATACAATTGATAAAAATAATAATAGATATGTATTTCTTACATTTAAAAAATATCTAGTAATATAAAATATAAATATGTATAGTAAAACATTTAATTTTTTATTTTTTTTAAATGAAGATACCCCGGGCCGGCCTGAGTCTAGAGACACTAGACCCCGCCCAGCCCGATCCAAACACCCTCGGGTCGGACCAATGGTGTACACCCCTACCTTCAACCAAACAAAAAAATAACTTGTTTAAAATAACTCAACTCTGATTTCAATGTATATAAACAAGAAATAAGAGAGTCATTTAAAAATAACTTGTTTAAAATAACTCAACTCTGATTTCAATGTATATAAACAAGAAATAAGAGAGACATGAAATGAGTGATCCATTTATGGACTTAATTTGATTTCGTTAATCAAGGTTTTAAAACCTAATGTACTGGTTTAAGGTTCACTGATTCAACCATGGTCAAATCGAGAATATAATTAAATATATATTTTTAATTTTAAATATAAAAAGATTTCATAAACTATTAATAAAATAATAAATAATTGAATAATTAATAATATTAGTAATTTAATAAATAATAACGTAATAATACAAATTATATTTTGAAATAATAGATTATATTATTTAAAAAAACTATAAATTAATATATTTTTCTTAAATAGAGTAATTATTATTCACTATTTCCCAAATTTTAAATTATAACTTTTCCTCTATTTTTTTCTTATTTCTAAATGCAACTCAAATCAATTAATTTTTTGGCAAAAAAAAAATCAATTAATTTAAATCAATCAAAAAGAGCACAGCAGTGATACGGCCAAATTTTGGCCAATCATCCATCTGTCTCATTAATTTTTTAACAAGTAGAATTAATTACGTCCGTTCTTATCTCTCTCTTTCTTACTTTCTTTTCAATTTTGGTTGAAATATTTTGTACTCATTACAGTCAGTCGACTTCTTTTCATTACCTCTTTTCGTCGGCATCTTCTTCTTCATATATTATTTTAGGTAAATTACACTTTGGTACTGTGTAGTTTGGTCATATTTCACTTTGATATCCTGTGATTTAAAAAGTGACACTTTGGTACCATGTGGTATTATCCGTTAACACTTTGGTGCCCTTTAGAGTTATTTTGTAATCCATAGGGTAAATTACACTTTGGTATCCTGTGGTTTGATTATATTTCAGTTTGGTACCCTGTGGTTTAAAAAATGACACTTTGGTACCCTGTGGTATTCTCCATGAACATTTTGGTACCCTTTAGAGCTATTTTGTAATCTTAATCATAACAAGTTTTGCAAAAATTACATATTAACCCCAAAATTTTTTTAAACTTTTTATTTTAGTCCTTAGATAATATGTATCTAGGGACCTATTTGTATTTTTCTAAAAAAAAATTTCATGGTCAATATGTAATTTTTGCAAAATTTATTATTCTTAAAATTACAAAATAGCTCCAAAGGTTACTAAAGTGTTAATGTTTAATACCACAGGGTATTAAAGTGTCATTTTTTAAACCACAGGTACCAAACTAAAATATGACCAAACCACAGGGTACCAAAGTGTAATTTACCCTTAACCATAACAAATTTTGTAAATTTTACATTTTGACCCTCACAATTTTTTTTATAGTTTTCGTTTTAGGCCTTAGATAATATGTATCTAGGGACCTATTTGTAACTTTCTGAAAATATTATGGGTCAATATGTAATTTTTGAAAAATTTGTTATGGTTAAAATTACAAAATAGTTCCAAAAGGTACCAAAGTGTTAACGGAGAATACCACAGGGTACCAAAATGTCACTTTTTAAACCACAGGGTACCAAAGTGAAATAAGACCAAATTACATGATACCAAAGTATAATTTACCCCTTTTGGTTTTCTGTGAAGTCCAAAGTCTATCTTTTCCTTATAATATTTGTTTCTTGCACAGTTACTCCTTCTTTGGTTTCTGCAATATATTTTCTTTTGCTTCTTCTTTATAGGCTGAAGATTTCTTTTCCTATGACAGTCGCTTTTGTGGTTCCTATTCAACCGGTCTACTCTCACTCGGATGGTTCATGCCGATTTCTCGAATTCTAGCGATCTTTGACCGATTTCTTTGCCAGCCGGTTCTGGGATATTTTCAGACTGAACCAAGTGTGGGTTTCAGTTTGATCGATTAAACCAGTCAGTTCGATCTAATTTTTTAATCCATGTCGTTAAGTAATTTGTGACTCCAATTTTATTATATTCATACTTGAAATTAGAAAAATATCATATTTACTAATTAGATATAAATATGAAATTATTTAAAAAATTAAAAATCAAAATAAAATAAAAATATTAGAAATTAAAATATAATTTAAGATAAACACTATGAATTAAAATTAGATTTTGACATTGTTACTAATATGAATTGTTGGATCTCACTTGATGAAAAGGATAAATTGAATTAAAATTAAAATAAATTTTTGACATTGTTACTAAATTGAATTAAAATTAAAATAAATTTTTGAACCAAAAGATAAATTGGACTAAAATGTGAAACATTAGGAACGAAATTGACAATAAAAAAAAATTGAGGACGAAATTAATAGTTAATTTAAAATTTGGGGAGGAAAGTGGTACTGTTATCAAAAATAAATTACCTACAATTTCATCTATTATGGGACACTCCTTATAAGTTCTTACAAATCACAATATGGTGGGAGGGCCGCCTCTTAATCAAAGCCGTCTGGCCACTGGTAGAAATTTATCATCACATCGTGCGTCAATCAATTACACATTTCAGCTAAATATATCTGCATATATGACATCAAGAGATTCATGAGAAGTTCACTCCCACCTCTGGAATTTCAGTGTTCGGAGTTACAGCTATACGAAGAAGAAAGAAGTTAGCGCCTATGAGTAAGAGTATCTATTTCTCTCTATCTCATTCTCATACGTAGAGGCTAGAGCTAAACTGGAAACAGTCACTTGATTCTCTCTCACCGCTCGCCTTCAATGGCGAAATCTTTGTCTCTAACACACGTATCGTTCCTCATATCTCGTTCCAGAGTGACGGCTTCCTCTGCAACAGTATTCTATCAAATGCTTCCATATTCGAAGTTTAAATCCTTTGGCAAAATGAAAGCCTTCTATTTATCTCCTTCTTTACGAACTTTCTCTACTACACCCACCCCATACCCACTTCAGTACGAGATGATTATCAATCGTCCGGCTAAGTCCGACCATGCCCATTCTCGCCGTCGACCTGTTCGACAAAATGATTCTAATTCAGAGGGCTTCGTTGAGTCGGATTCAACGGAAGAGCCCATCTCGGAATTGGGGTTAGATAGTTGGGTCGATCGGAAATTGGCTTCTGAGAAGGAAAATGACCAGCCTACGTCCCAGAAATTGGAGCTTGATAAGGCGAAAAGAAAGTATTACAATAAACGGAGGAAGAGATTGTATGGGTCGGACTCAGAAGAAGAGAACAGGCGACCTGAGGAGAAGTTTGTAGAACTGAAGCCTGAGGTGGTGGAGCTTCCTACATTGCACAAGAGAGAGGAGGAATTGTATTTCTACGACACGTTTTCTTACCCTTGGGAAAAGGAGAAGCATTACAAGATGGTTTATCAGTTGGAGAAGAAATATTTTCCTGACCAGTGTCTTGATAAAGCGTTTCTTGAACCGGGAGAGTCAAATGCAAACGAGAGTGTAAATGCGGATGGAAAGAGAAGGGTGAAGGAAAAGAAGAAAGTCAGAGGTGATAATAGAAGGGAGAAAAACGACGAGGTTGGTGATGAAGGAAATGATAAGAAGTTGATGTTCTTCGATGAGAAAGAAGAAGAAAAGGGTAAGGAAGAATTGGTTAAGGATGCTGGGAAAGATCTAATGGGAAAGAAGGTCGAGGATTTCTTCAAGTATTTGAAGAAAGTTCCAAATAAGGATGTCGAAGTTGGTAACGCAGAGCCATATCTTGTTTCAAGAAGTACTGGGCTCCCTCCCAAATGGGATGGTCCGCATGGAACTGTTGTTTTGGTCAATAAACCCAAAGGTGAGTTGGCATCTTGATTTATGCTTCTTTTTAGTACTTCCCCACGTATTTATTTTGTAGACATATGATTTTGAGGTAGACTGGGATGAGAGACGCATTAGTATGGATTAAGTTTACTGTTATGACCATGACTGATCACTAGGTGTGCAAGTGGAGTGAGCTAATGGATATTGAGTACAAGTAAGGAAAAAATTTTATGAGCACCTCCTGATTTGTTTGGAGCCTTTCCATGTGCACATATTGCAAGATTGATGATAAATAATGCCTATTGCAAGTTGTCAAATACCTAGTTGTATGTTCTTGATGTCTTCTTCATGTTACATGTCTTTTTGCAGCATATTAGTATTAGGTTTTCATTTGTCAGTGAAAGAACAATAATATGTGGAACTGTGAAAACAGGTTGGACATCATTTACAGTTTGCGGGAAGCTGCGTCGCATAGTTAAAGTGAAAAAGGTTCTTACTTGCGGGCACATCTATTTAAGAAGCATATTTTTTTTCATGTATACTTATGCTATCAATTTTCTGTATCTTCTCCTGGGGATGGGTGTTGGTTTACAGGTAGGTCATGCTGGAACTCTTGACCCTATGGCTACAGGTTTATTGATTGTTTGTGTTGGTAAAGCTACAAAACTGGTAGAGAGGTAATTAAAAAATAAATGGCAGATTTATTTCCACTTGACTACCAACAATAGTTTCTTTTTCTCAGACAATTAACTTTTCTTTTGCTGTTGAAATATATTGTCCTGTTTCCCCTGAAAACTTGGACTTTTCTGTTGCAGATATCAAGGGATGATTAAGGGTTATAGTGGGGTTTTCCGCTTAGGGGAGGCTACTTCAACATTGGATGCTGATTCAGCGGTATGTCAATATATTTTGGTCATGTTTAACTTTAGTGAACCTGAAAATCTGTATACTTTTGCCTTAATTGCCAGATCACATCATCAGAGATACACAGATAGTAATCATCAGAGTCTATTCATATTGATAATTCAGTCCAAGAAGTTTTTTCAGTGAATCAATTGAACTAATGGCTTAGGTGGTCTAATGAGGAGGATCAAAGAATGGCTTCTAGAAAATCCATTTTAAGACTAGGGGTAGTGAGTATTGAACTTTTAGACCATCTGGTGAAAAAGGTTCTGAAGCTATAGGAAAGAACTGTTTAATCTTGAAACCACAAATAACCATCCAATTTGAAATGATTAACTCTTAGGTGAGAGCCAATGATGGCTTCATATCTTTTAGATGCTTTTTCATACCAAAGCTTTGACAAAGCGCAAGCTTTTCATTAACTTGTGTTGAAAGTCTGGATATCTTGTATAGGTGTAGGCATATCAAGGATTCAACTCTAGAAAACTTTCATTAAGGGTGGGTGCACTGACACCATATTTGAAAATTTATTGACTAACAAGTGTAAGTTGTGGTGAGGGTCAAATAATTATGTTTGTATCTCTAACTATGTTTAACATCACAGTATTGAACGCAGCATAACTTTAACCTGATTTAGGACTCAAGATAATGTTTATCTTGGTGAAAGTGTTATAATAGGAGTAATTGCAACAAAGCCGATCAGTTCATGTTGTGTTTGATCCATTGAAGTCTGCTGCCATACATAGTATACAGAACTAAACATCGCCAGACATTTATATGTAGATTCTAAACATGTCTATCATTCACTCATAGATTAACTTCATAAGCAGGTCATTCAACGTGAGCCATGGGAGCACATCAAAGACGACAACATTAAGAAAACTGCAGCATCCTTTTGTGGGGAGATTTGGCAAGTTCCTCCCATGTTCTCTGCTATTAAAGTAAGTTTTTTTTTTTTTTTTTTTTTTTTTTTCATATTTAATGATTTATTTGAGCCATTTACACAGAAAGCTTGTAGCAAGGGGTTACTGTTTGAACAGCTCCTTTATTCTTGTATCTTGAAACATTATTATTTTTTAATATCATCAAGTATGCTCTGAGGTTGTATGAGGCTGCGGTATATCATACCTTCTCCAGGATAATAAATTAGAGATAGGAAAAAACTTCGGTTAATGTTGATCAGATCTTCGCAATTAGGTTCACTTATTATAAGATAACACGTTAGTTTAATAAAACTTTTTTTTTTCTCTCTCTCTCTCTCTCCCTCTTTCTTATGATTGGTCATTTAAAAACTTTTGCCACATCTTATTTTTTATGGTGAATCTAATAACTATAATAAACTTTATATAAGTTTGGTCCTTAAAGAAAGCAATAAGTGGCAGGACAAAGCCAAATAAAGAATGCAACTTGAATTTTGATATGAATTTTTGTCCATGTAAACCTCTTAGATGTTGATGGGTACCAAAAACAATTTTTTTTTTTTTTTAAAAAGAGATAGGACTCCTCTGAGTTTTGATGGGACTTGAGACTAATTTTAATCAATCAAAATCGTGACAGAATTATGGTTTATAACGAATTCCAATTCAGTCAGCTTCTATGCAGTAGTAGAATCATTTTTAAGCTTTGTTTCTGAAACAGTTCAATATTATGAAATTTTATCATGTTGCAGCCCCTTTCAGAACACTTGAGTCTGTTGTGTTAAATATTCAGTGGCAAATTGTTGCTTACAAGCCATGTTTGCTTTTTGAAAGGTTGGAGGTGAGAAGATGTATGACAAAGCAAGAAGAGGAGAAAGCATTGAACTTTCACCCCGACGAATATCAATTTTCCAGTTTGACATAGAGCGTAGTTTGGATGATAGGTAAGTATTTGCAGAAGGCTTTTAGTAATATACATTCAGTTTTCTTTGCCACTGAATCCATGATACATAAAACTCAGAACCATGTTTATATATCTAGCCTTGATTCCTGAGTAGTAGAGATAGGATAAATGCATGTCTTATATGGTCTTCTGCTCATTTTGAAAGTCATGATGTGCAAGAGCAGAGAAGATATCCATTTTCTCAGCGTATACCTTTTTAAAATTTTTTATCCAATTTGTACTTACATGACTATATGTTTGCAAAGGTGAACTAGAAAGGGGAGAGAAGGCTTACTTGTCTACTATTGTACTGTTCTTGAAACCAAGATTTACATTAACTGAAATCGTCACCCTTCCTTAAATCTTGTCAAAAACTTTATAGACCACAACTGAATCATCTTTGATCTTTCTCCTAGCAACTAAAGCAGTATGAGTGGTTGATGTAGTGTTCCCAAGAACTTCTCGGCAAATAAAGCAGAAGCCTTTCATTGACTGCCAGGCAACCTCAATTTAAAAACAAAAGACTGCTAATCATTGAACTCTAAACTATGTGCCTTTGCAGTATGCACCTGAACAGAGTATTTTTTTTTCAACCCTTTTAGTTGCATTCTTCTTCTGAATATGCATATTGGGAATTATCTCTTCAGGATTTTGGTTTATCAATATTATTTGTGTTGATTTATTTATTATGTTTTTGCAGACAAAATTTGATTTTTAGGGTGACATGTTCTAAAGGGACATATATACGGTCACTATGTGCAGATTTTGGGAAGGCTCTTGGCAGGTATCATGTATTAAAAAAAATCTCCTCGTCAAATAAATAACTTCTCATTTCAATTATTTTTTTCTTTCAACTTCCATTTAAACTATTTAGCATATAGATGTGGAAATAGGTCATTAAAGAAAACTTGTATGTCTTGAAATAAAGAATTATTGTGTCAGTCTCACATTGAAATTTGCCTCATTTCTTAAAATTCAATTTCCTGGTTATTGGTTAGACACTTGGACCCTATACTTTGTCTATGATTTGCTATTTGCCTAATAATGGTTGGGCTTTTGCTAGCAAAGACTTCCACATTGGGTTTAATACAAAATGCTTAAACATCCATATGGGCAAACATACATGTAATCTACAGTGTTATGTTAGATTAGGCAATTTTTAATGGAGGTCAAAGATTTTAAGTGAAGCCAGTAGTGCTCTATGAGGATGAAAAAGGAATGCAAGTAGCAGGAATATGAGAGTAGCTTTTAATGTCCACATCAAAACTGTGGATTTTGCTTATCTTTTCTAACTTATTTTGCAGTTGTGCCCATTTAACTGCTCTCAGAAGAGACTCAATCGGTAATAACCCTTGGTCTTTGATCTTAAAAGTGATTGTATTATGCCTGGAAACTGTTGTTGAATCAAATTGGCCTCTTTTCAGGAAAATATTCAGCAGATGATGCATGGGAATTCAAAGAGCTAGAAGAGGCCATTTCCAAAAATTACTTCTAACTGCCGAATGTAAAGTATTCTACCCCCCACCATAAATCTGAAAACTGCGACTTGATAATTGATAGACTGTTTTTTGGGGTCCCTCCCCCTCTGGTCTAAAATGAGCTTTTATGTATTCATTTTTGCAGGTTATATTTCTTTCATATCAAGTATTCGAAGTGAAATGCTCTGTAATGTTCTTTATTATATATTTCGATTCTTTGGAAGCAACAACAATAACAAATGATCTTGGAGGGGAGTTCAAATATTCGTAGTGCTCTTCGGCTCTCAGGTTATTTGGCAGCGTCTGTAGCATGTACATTAGTGTGAGAAAAGATTCTTGATGTAACAGAGGAGTTGCTGCTCCAATATGTACTGGATTAAAAAATCTGGCCAAATTTTTGGACGAATAATTTAAGGGTGGGGGAAAATAATGTTCGGATGTAATTTACCACATTATAAAATCCCTTGGTTGGATTAAGAGAGTTTTTAGTTTTTTCAAAATTTCAGAGTAATTTAATTAAGTAATTTCATGAAGAATTTGAAATTCTACGGTACCTAAGTAGGTGAGTAATTTGAAAATTCCCTCCACATTTACACACATGCTTACATATATAGAGAAATACATAGATAAATACATGTGTATATGTACACATGTATATGTATAAATAATATATATTTATATAATTGCATAATGAATTTAATAAATTCTGTAATTATCTAAACATCAATTTTTGAATGCTGAGAATCTAATTTTTAATAATTTTTATATCATTTATTTAAAATTTCATGAAATTTTAAATGGCCTAATCCAGACACAACTTGAAACGATGAAAGAGTGCAACATCCCAATTTCTTAAATGGTTATGGGGCTGGGGTGTGTCTTTCCAATTTTTGGTTCTATTGTCAAGGAATATCAAGTCTCCTAAATAGAGTTTTATGTTTTTTTTTCTTCTAATTTTCTTTCTATAACGCTTAGGATCACTTCATAGCAATTACTATTTTTTATCACAAAGTAGTTATTCTGCTGAATAAGGGTGTCCAATAAAAATCTGACTATTAAATTTCTGAAGCTGCTAACTAGCAATAGAACATGGGTTTGGTGTAAAGTGTAAGTATAGGACACTAAGGTTTTATAAATTGAACTGTTTGTAGCTTATCTGCAATGGCCAATACAATTCATGAGAAGTTTGTGAACCGAAATATCTCCTTTTCCTATTCACATGAAAGAATGCAACAAGAGAATATGATTTTAATATAGAATCTAGGCTTAAGTGCAATTTTGGTCCCCTAACTTTTGCAAAGATCTCAATTTGGTCCCATAACTTTTTTTGTTGCAATTTTGGTCCCTTAACTTTCGCAAAGGTCTCAATTTGGTCTCCTAAATTTTTTTGTTGCAATTTTGGTCCCTTAACTTTCGTAAAGGTCTCAATTTGGTCCCCTAACTTTTGCAAAGGTCTCAATTTGGTCCCATAACTTTTTTTGTTACAATTTTGGTCCCCTAACTCTTGAAAACGTCTCACTATTAGTCCAAAGTGCACTTCCAAGTCATGAAAACGTCTCCGCAAAATGGTCCTTTTTTAATCCACTTCACTCATATTTATCATGTCATCAACCAACTCAGCCTTTAGATCGGCACTAACGGCAGATAATGAATGGAAAAAGTGCACTTGGGACCAACAGTGAGACGCTTTAAAAAGTTAGGGGACCAAAATTGCAACAAAAAAAGTTAGGGGACCAAATTGAGACCTTTATGAAAGTTAGGGGACCAAAATTGCAACAAAAAAAGTTAGGGGACCAAATTGAGACCTTTGCGAAAGTTAGGGGACCAAAATTGCAACAAAAAAAGTTAAGGGACCAGATTGAGACCTTTGCGAAAGTTAGGGGACCAAAATTGCACTTAAGCCTAGAATCTAAAATAGCTAGTGCACAGGCTACTTAAACTAAAGACTTGATGTGGCCGCAAAAGCATCACCCTAGTTAGCTGTAGTATTTGGGGGAGTGATTCCCATTGCCTGAAAATATGCTCTCTCTGCGTTACTCATTCGATCTTGAAACAGTGTCCATTCTTTATAACACCTATCTCTCACCTGATGCAAGGAAAATTCAGACATCAACGTTCAGCATTCGTTCTGAGAAGTTTCTATTCTATATTTCACGTGAATATTGGAGGTAATTTATTAAATGACAAACACGAGAGGCTACTCATTGCTTAATGCTTACCCCTTGCCATGGTGCCTTCCCATCCTGTGATTCCCCCTGTTGGAAAGAGAAAGGTAAACTACTAATAACTAACTGAGTTAATCCAAAAGATATTGCACAAAACAATTTGATATTACTTGCCTGGTTCCCAAGCGAAGGAACGCTTTGATGGAGAATCCACTGAGCATCTACAACTCCTATTTTCTCATAAGCTGGCTGCTCCCAAAGAAGGGAAGAAGTTTCAGAAGGATCCAAGTATTACCAAAGTAATTGTTTTGTTAAAGAAATACAAACTTATACTAACCTCCACACATTTTCTGAGAGCAAAATCAAGACCCCACCCATGAACTAAGTCATTCTGTAATTCATGATGATATCAGAAGTTAGTGTGCTATGAACTGATTATGAAAGTGAAATGGTGACAGAAGGCATAAATAAATCATATATAATATACCTGTATCATATGCCATACACAACGCCATGAATCTCTTGAGAATACAGGGGCCATGATCTCAACAAATCTGAGAATTTCATAAATCAATTGAGATAAATTAGAAAGAGAAACCCACACAAATTTATATGGGAGAAAAGAGGTCACGTTACGTACGAAGCACAAGGTGGCAAACGTGGATCAGAACACCAACCGTTTTTCTCCTCAACTTCCCTGCAGGAGGTTAATAAGATACAGTTTAAGCTAAAATAAAAAGTATGTAAAGAAATATAATCAACCGATGATCGCATAATTATAGAGGTATATAACTAAACATCAGACAGTTGCCCTTTTACTTGTGAATAATAGACTCATTTTGTTTCTTTGTCATCTGCCAAGTGTATGCACTACGTGGATCTAGACCAGGCTGTGAGATCTCCAAACCATGGCTCCTTACCAAACGCAAATACCTGGAATGGAGAGATCAAAATTAAAATAAAAATAACAACAATCAACAACCACTTTATCCCCACTCAACAAGGATGGTATTGATACTCACTCTTCTGCATCAAAATTCTCCATACCCAGGTCCTCGTCCCAGAGGAAGATGTAATCATAGGGTGCCACAATGTCAGGATGGAGAAAACGTTTAGCATACCACCTTGAACCAATTTGAAAATGTGCCTTTTGTCAACACATGATGATGAATAGAGGGCTGAACTAAAACCTATTGCAATTTATTGCAAAAAAAAAAGGTAAAGAAAAAGGAAGAGAATCTGTTGCCAACCATTTAGTTTGCTTCCGAACACTAACATGGATAGCCCGCTTTGACCACTCAAATTCATTCCACTCACTAACCCGACCATCATAGTGAAACAAGACAATGGTGAAGTTCTCAGAAAACTACAATTTTCAAGTTCAACGGTCATAGAGAAACAAAGATCAAATAAATTCTACCAAAAAAAAAAGACCAGACATAAAGATAGATGGTCTGGCCTAAAGTTGGACGCAGATAAAATGAGGAAGGCCAGAAACTGAAATAACCTTTTTAACTGCTGCATCGATGTTACTTTTCTGATCATAACCAACAGTAAAAGCTATCAGATACCTTTGTCTGATTACTAGGTCCTGTAAGTGCAAATTGCGTAACAATAATAATCAGATAAGAGAAGTAGCAATGTTGTAACTTGTCATAAAGAAAATTTTATGAATTCGATTCATCTGGACCAGGATCAATTTAATGTGCACTCACTGTTCTGATAAGTTTGTTATATTATACTGAATCATACGTCAACTAATTAATAGTTACAGAACAATTTCTTCTTCATTCCTTCAAAATTTTCAGTCTGCATGTTTGCATAGATAGCTTATGCATGTGCGATGCCTGTAAAATCACGTAATGCATTTGTGGAATTGTTTCCCCTCCTTTAGGAACTACACACATTCAAACTTTAACGTTGAGCCACCCCATGAAGAATTATTTGCTAATTCTAGTGATATACCAAAAGGAACTATAACAATTAATAACCTTTCACTCATCAGCATTCATACAAGTGGAAAAATTACTATTTAAACAGAGTTAAAGTGCTTTGACTTATGTAAAAGACTGAACAACGACACATTTAATCAACTCCATTCTGCTGATGTTCAATTTTAGAGAAAAAAAATTGTCTTTTAGATTACAATGTTATAAAGATGCACACCTCATGGACCTCACCCCATAATCGACGAAGATAATAATCTGACTCGGAATTGACTATGCCAGGGGGTAACCTTTCAGCCCCTTTAGGATTCGTGGGAACCCAAATCTGCATCATAGTAAAATATATTTTGTCAATTTTAAGATTGAAGAGAGTATGTGATGGAAGTTTAATGATAAAGACCTCGACATTGAGACGGGTATAAATCTTAGGCTATTAAATGAATAGCAAGGGAGACAAGATTCATTGATTCATGGCAATAGTCCAAGTTTGTTAAGGATTTATAAAGAAAGGAGGGAGTGTGTACAATGTGGTCAAAATCTTAAATTCAAGTAATCTAGTAGTATGGAATTTGAATGCATCGTTCAATGGTGAATGAACTCTGACAGATATACATTAGTCCTCTTTCATCCCTCCCAAAAATAGGAGAACAAATAGACCAAGTACGAAAAGATTCAGCTTCAGATCGATGAAAACATCTAACAGCATCAAAAGTTCAATAGCACATTAGTCAAAGTTTAAGGTCCTGTACCAAAAAAGAAAAATACCTTTGTATCATTCGATTTTGGAAGTCCATTAGACATCCTTCTGTTACCACTAAATGAAGACCAGGCATCCCAAATTGGTTTGTTTTGAACATTGGAGTATCTGTCTTCAATATATGTGAGATCAATGGATGGAAAAAGGTTGGATGGGAGATTCATCTACAAAACAAACATGGGGGAAAATCATCAGCTATGATAGAACACTTGAAATGCTGTCAGAGAGAAACTTAATGACATAGGGTACGATTATACACCTTGGTTAATGAGAGTGTTGGAAATGATACTCCTAAAAAGAAACCAAAAACAACTCCAATGAAAACAGCTACAATGAGCCTCATTGTCTCGTTAGCAGTTCGATTATTTGCACTGCAAGACGAAATTATTAAATCAGATAGGTTGATGCAATTTTCTTGATCATTTTTTTGATCAACTTTTGTGATGACTGATAAATATAGATAGCAAGTTTCAAACCTGCGCATATTGGGAGTTCCCATTGTAGTCAATATCTTCTCACTTTACAATATACTGAGAAAACAAGTGCAATACCAATGGCATGCACTCATTAAGCAGTACATAGGAGCGATGCCGTTCCTTTACAAATAATAAATCCAGTATTGTATGGCAAAATAAACACCTGAAAAATTAATAACTCACGCGAATTATATATGAATACATATTATAAGATAAATTCACAAGCACCACGCTAAAATGCTCTTGTTTAATTTCACGATGCCATGGTAACATCTCCATTGGCCAAATTGCCAATGTTAATGTCATTACAATTCCTTAATCCTAAATACACATCCATTAAAGGAAAAAAAACAAAAACAATTCCATTAGAAGGAAGCACAAGGGATTCCTGCAAAACCACGCATATAAAACAGAGATTCCATGTATGTTTACGCAAGAAGCAAATTAAAATGAACAATGTGGCAGTACCTATCAACTGAGCTGGTTATATTTGCAGAAGCATCAACGTATATCAAAGGATCAAAACGCGATGAATGGCGGAAAAAATGGGAACGAATTAACCTGAGAATAGGGAATTAGCGACTATTATATAGTTAAAAGGGATTGATATTGATTGGCAGTTATAATAACAACGACATGAAGATTTCGGGAAGAAGAAAACGAAATCGAGATTGGAGATTCAGGATTTGTAGTAGTCGTTATCTCATCAAATTGTGATTTGATTAGTAACGCAGTGAAGTTACACGGCCGTGGTATATATAACGTAGCGTCCATGAGGATGATCATGAGGTCAATCAAAAAAATTAATAAAGGAATGAAAGAAAAAAAAAAAGAACATAAATATTTGTGGGCCTTCTCTGATATTAATGTGGGCCAACCCGGCCTAACTTTTAACGCCAAATGATGTCCTTTTCCATTATTTTTTCTTATGTGGCAGTACAATTATTTATTGATATATATTTTTTCTTAAGTATAGATACTTGTTGACATTTTTTTTTATTGAAAAGGCATAAATATTTATCTTATTATTAAAAATACTCAATTTAATCTTAAAAAGTTCTTTATTTATTTATCTTATCTACAATAAATACGTTTATTTCTTTTATATAAAATAGGTACTTTTTTATTTTCACATTTTATATTCATTTTTAATTTTGAATTTAAAATTTACTTATTGTTAATTTTATTCTTATAATTTTATATTTTGATTGATTTTATATTGTGTTTAATATTCATCCAAAGCATTAATTTCAATTTCTATGTGACTTATAATATATATTGTAAAAATTATTAAAAAAATAATGAAATCTGGATTCAGATTAAACATTATTTAAATTTTTTTAGTTAGTAGTGTTACAATAAATGATAAAATTTATCAGAATATAAAATTTTAAAATTATTAGTTAGATAAAATTAAAAATTTATGTAAAATTTAAAAATAAAAATAATACTTTGGCCAAACAAGTATTATTTAAAAATTTTTAGAAAGTAAAACTTGTGTTTTTAGAAATCAAAATCTAATAGAGAAGTAAATAATAACTCACCTATCTTTTTTTCCAATAAAAAATCAATGTTCTCCTTACTTGGTTTGTAGCTGTAGAGTGTAGACACACGTGGCTAGTTTTGTCACTCATAAATCACAATAACCTTATTCCACAATATCCCAACAGAAACTGAAATATTTAATTTCAAATAGAATATCTTTAATTTATGATGTTACTAAAATCCTTTCTTTTAAATTGTATCGTCTGCTTGCTATATTCCATACTAAAATTAATTCTAATTGTACTGAGATTTGGAAACTCATTAAATTAAACAACAGACTCCCGAGAGAACAAGGAATCAGATTATGAATAATGTTGCACGTGGCAACTAAAGTGGTGTTGGACCTGATTTAAACTTTATTCACCTCCCTTTTATTTTTGCCACGTGGCAGTATCTTCAATTTATTTAGGCCAGCAAAGCAATAACAAATGACGACTCGAGTGAAAACGACGTCGCTTGGCTTTCTTTCGCCTTTGGATGATTACGATATCCTAATCTCTAAATTTTGATTTTTAATCAATGCTCTCTCGTTTATTACTTAATTCCTGATTTTAAGGCACTGAATATATATTTCGTTGTCATTCTCTTCTTGAGGGAAGTGCGAACGAAATAGGAAAGGTAATCTCAATCTTTTTATTCTAATTCTAAAATCTAAATCCGTATTATTATGTATGAATAATAAGCTGGATGATTCAACAACGTCCCGAGAAAAGATCGAACTAAGAATTTTGTCGGCACAATCGAACTCGAACTCTCGTCGGGACGTCGATTTTTCCGGTAAACGATGTCGTTACCGGAGATTTTCTTCAACATTTTGGAGAACTCGAAGGAACTTGATCGTTTAAGGAAAGAGCAAGAGATAGTGTTCGTCGAGATCAATAAGATGCATAAGAAACTTAAAGCTAGTGAGTCTCTCTTTACGCGTATTTATTTATTGTTTAATTTCTGATGCTCCGTCTTGATCTTTTTGTAACTGGAAAATGGTTTGTTTTACTTCTTTTGAGTTATTTAATGCTGGAGTTACTTATTTCTTTCGTCGTCGTTACTTCAATGTGATCTTAGTGGCTGTAGTTTATTTTTTAGTAGTTACCTAACTTTGTCATTTAACTCTGTTTTGAGCTTCACGATAAGCTTAATAGAAGGTATCCTAATCCTTTCTGGGTTAATCAAAGTAATAGGTTTTGATAGACTTAACAATAAAAACTGAAAAGAAAGCCTTCGAACTTATCCCGTGTGGAAATGATGCTTTGATATTTTAATGCTGGAATGTTGGGGAAGTTTGAACTTTTCGCTAAAATTTAAATTTTAGGACGTTCTAAACTAAGATTTTGTTTAGGGATGCTTATTTTTAAACGGTAATAAACTATTCGAACCTCGTTTAATAATGTGATGGTGTAGTAATGTTCAATAAATATGATTGATCTTTGTTTTGATTACACAATTACAAGAATCTGCTTTGTGAGAATGCATATCAGGGTTATAGCTCACATAAGCTTTCTGAATTAGACAAATAAGCAATCGATCGCCATGGTTGTTAACAGTTTCTGTAAATTTATTTATTCTTCAATATGCTCAGTATCACCTTTACAGTAATAATCGTTCCCTCTTATGTTATGAATTAAACACATAGTACTAGTAACTTACTGAAATTTACGTTTTAGGGGGCTGAATTTGATGGTCATAACAAACCAATTGCCACAGTATTCAAGCTTTAGGATCTGAACTCTGAAATGATCTGAATTAGCCAGACACTGGAAACCATAGTGTCATTTTGCTTAAATTTCACAAAGCATAAGGTCCTAGTGTTTATTTCCATAGGGCGTATATAGTAGGTGTATGATCCCATGCCATGGAAACTTATATCATTAAAACAATTTGCTTCTCATAATTGAACTTCAGTGTTCTACAGTCAATATTGGTACCGTCTCAGACCAAGAACTTAAGCAGTGCATTCTATCATGGGATCTTCAAACATCTACATTGTGTGGGACACATTAAACCCTTCTCATTCGTTTATCTCATTGTCAATTAGTTTGCATAAACCAAAAGCATAATTTTATTTGTTAAGATTAAAGAAGCTTTTAAAATGCTGTGTTGCTTCTTTCACTAGTGCGCTGTCTCATTGACATACCATCGTTTTATGGCTTTTAAACAAGTCTTCATAAATTGAGCCAATCAATGATCATCTTAGAACAGTCTGCATTATTTATAGGATAAGTCTGTTATTTTCACTAGGTATCACTCAAAGTGACCTTATACCAACCAAAACTAATACTGACATTTCTCTGATCGATCAATTTATTTAGAGGAATCGTATCATATGTTACCTTGTAAAACAGAAAGGGATGACTTACTACTTATATAGTATTAAGTATTAACTGTATCCCTGCTGCTCATTGACTTATCCTTGGGACTTATAGCAGCTTAACTCGCTTGAGTATCTTCGTTTATTTTCTGTTTGTAATTACAAATCCTATGCTTCTTCATACTACTACTAGCACCAAATTGTCTACATCTTTGGGACACACAAGTTCTTACAATATTAAGCTTATAATGTATATTTTTGTTGCTGTAGCTGGTTACTGATGGTTTAATGTCATGCCATTGCAGCTCCTGAGATGGTTGAAAAGCCTGGGGATATGTCATTATGTGATTTAAGAGCATTGTATATTCGAGGAAAACAGCTATCAGAGAGTGAAGAAACGTATGCCTATTCTGTATCTTCAATTCACTTAATGTGATATCTATTTTTCTTTCCATTCATCTTTTCTGAAAATCATGAAGAGTCCCTTTTTCTCCTTTCAATTAAATCTTAGAGTAATTTGATTGTACTCTATTTGGAATGAGTTTTCTAAAGCTGTATTTCTCGATGCTGTATTTGGTTGCAGTATTTCCACTTCATTGACCAAAAAACTTGATGTTCTACTATCGTCTGAAACAAATGGACAACCACGAAGAAGAATAGGTTTGTATTAACTTGTTGACTAGTAAATCCTCTTTTCAAATAAAAATAGTGCATGTCATGCTTAAGCTTATCCTAGTAGATTTATTTATGAAATTAACATTGTAAAGGTTTCAGTCTTATCTTAATGAGTTTTTCTTACTGTTTTCTTCATATTTGGATGATATTAATCAGAGGCTTTGTGGCCTAAAACTGTATAAAATGTGCAGTTAAGCATTAAACTTTACCAGAAGAGAAAGAAAATAACAATCTAGAAAATTAGTTTACAAATATCTGCGTGGCAACTGCATTTGAATATTCATTAGGTTGGTTTGAAGACATTGTGGTTCTTTGGCAACTGAATGTTTTTTAATCTCTTTTTTTTTTTTCAGGAAAAGGTAAAATCTACTGCTCTGAATACTCATCGAACATACTTGCATCTCTGCTAAATTTGGAACAACCATGTATTGTCCAGCTACATGAAGGAGAGACAAATGGAAGGGAGGCCATATGCATGAGCTTGGAAACAAATCATATATCTTAGATAAATTCCTATTTATTTATTGGAAGACATTTTAATTTCAGGAAAAAATATTTTCATAATAATTGATCCATTCCCATTTAGATAAATGTACTGCAGGGGATACTGAAGAAGTCATAAGTCATAATGCTGATTAGCCAAAATTTTAAATATTCAACTATAGTAACAATAGTTCTCTTGCATCCTGTTGTTAAGTTGTTAATGTTAACCCAACTAATATATGGTGATGAGTACAACCTCAACAATGTGATATTGGTTTTTTGGAATATTCAGTTGATAATGTGCTAGCTGTACAATTGCAAACATCTGCAACAAAATAAATGATGATTAGTGGAAATGATTCATGCAAATATTTATTTTAAAAAAAATTAAAAAAATTATATTTCTGTGCTGATACTTAATTACGCAAATCCTGAATGAAAATTGCATTATGGTCCTTCTATCCTGTGAATGATTAAGCAACATTATCATGCTAACATACTGAGTTAATGTCATATTTTAAAAAAGTTACTATTCTTTGTTCTTTTTTAAGTTTTCAATGCATCTTAACCATTGCAGTACCCTTTTTTTTTTCAATGAAAAGCCAATTCTCTACCTTGTCTTTCTGACACTATGTATGTTGCAGAAGGTACGGAGCATAAAAAGAGACGAATGAAGACAGACTCAGATATCTCAAGGCTATCTCCTAGTATGCGGCTTGAGAGTTGTCTTAGTCTTCAGGGTGAACAAGTATGCATTTGCCTTGGACTTTGATAAATATCAATCATTAGTAAATTGTTATCACGTTAATTGCTCCAATTGTTTTTTTTTAAACATTAATTTATTTTCCTGAAACGACTTTGGAGTTTTATTTTGTCAAGTTGTTTCTTGATCAGGTAGCTGCAAGGGTCAGACCAAATAATGCTGATAAGGATGAATGGGTTATTGTAAAAGTGATTCATTTCGATAAGGAAACAAAAGAGTAAGTTTATTTTTAGTTACTATATCTCCATGTATCAGTTTCTAGCTAGAAAATAAAGCTATGAACTTTCATCGTCACTATCTCAATAATTGATGGGAACCACCTTTAAGATTTCCTAGAGACAACACTCAACTACAGTTATAGTTAATGCGTTGTAATATGTTATTTTTTAAGTGTCAGCCAGCTTTCTCTTCTTAGGCTAATTAGTAGTTCCTATTCCAGAATTTTTTGCTGTGTTCCTTCCGTATCTTTCTCTTATTTATCTTTTTTCTCACAATTTTTTACAGATTTGAAGTACTAGATGAGGAACCTGGTGATGATGAAGAGGGCAGCGACCAAAGGTAACCTAGTTGGACATGTAACCATATTTGATTATTGGAGTGCTCATGCTATGACATTTGATCAAACATACCTGGGAACTCTTTTTTATATTATCCCTTCAAGTTTTAATAGGGAAAAATGCTAACTTTCAAACTATCATTCCCACTCATACTCAAGAATAGGTCTTGAGGAAATTTTGAGCATCCATTTCTAACTTTTTTAATTTGTGAGGACAAGAAAGCATTGGTAAATCGCCTTCTGGTCTTCAGATAATTGCATATCTTTTGGTGGGTGGGGGGAGACTTGTAGATTCTTGCTTACATCCCTAATGCTTTTTTATGACTTTTGATGATTCAAAGCTACTCTATTGCTAGGTAGGGCTGTATAAATTCCAGCTTATCTTGCTGATTTCAGAAAAAGGAAAAAAAAATCTAAACCTGGTTTGATTTTTCAATATAGCTTGTCTTAGCATATGCTTGTTACTTGTTTATTTGTTTGTGTCAATATATTTCACCCGTATTGAGAATTCTTGTTTATTGTTTATTGTTTTTGCTGCATTCAGGCAGTACAAGCTTCCAATGTCTAGTATCATTCCTTTCCCCAAGAGGAGTGATCCTTCTAATGCCCCAGATTTCCCTCAAGGAACGCATGTTTTGGCAGTCTATCCAGGAACTACTGCTCTTTATAAAGCAACGGTGGTCAACGGCCATCGCAAGGTGATAATTCTACGACTTCATTGATATATTGTAGTCCTCTTTATATAGATCTTGGTGATTTTGGCATAGAACTAACTATTACATTGTGCATGCTATTATGGGGAATCTCCACCGATTCACAAATGTGCAGAGAAAGACATATGAGTAAGTATAAACTGCTTGGCTATATTTTCAATTCTTACAGTTTGAATTAAATTTAGCAGCATTATTTAAGATGTTCAGTATATCAGTTTTTGTAAAATCATTAAGGGTATATTTTTCACAACTCAGCTTTTTCGTTTTTCAAAAAAGTTTCTCTAGGTGTTATATGTTTCTAAAAACCAGATAACAAATATCGAAGTTAACTTAAATTTTCTCTTACAATTATTTACATGTCATATCAAGCCCAATGGCAAGATGTTGATTTCTTCTACACCGATTAAATCTTGTGCATGTGGCAAGTTAACCACAGGGTTTTCTTCTCTCTCTTTCTGCCAACAATGATTGTTATACATACAAAATTCTGAAATGATTTAGTTGTTAAAGATTCAATTTCTCAGTAGGTTAACATCTTGGAAGCTTAATTCTTGTCACAAAGATAATGATATGATAATTTACTTGTTGAGATGATTGTGCAGTTATTTGCTGGAATTTGATGATGACGAAGAAGACGGGTCTTTACCTCAAAGGACGGTGCCTTTCCACAAGGTGGTTCCTTTACCACAAGGACATCGCCAATGAATTTAGGTATTTGCCACTGTGAATAAAGTAGGAAGTAGTAACTAGTAAGTACTAAGTAGGAAGTAGGAAGTAGAAAGTAGAAACTAGGAAGTAGGAAGTGGCCTTATTGTTGTATGATAAATATTTTCCCTCATATCCACAATCACGCCAATTAAAAGAGAGAGAGAGAGAGAGAGACTGAAAAGAACTGTTGAATTTGTTTTGACTCATTGTGGAGTTCCTCGGAGCTAAGTTTTGTTCTTTTCCAGGACTTCAATGAGCAAAATCTACGAACATACAATGTACTGGATGAACCCAATCATCCCCTTCAAATAAATAAATAAATAAATATTCATGACTTGCTTTGGAGGCAAATTTTGCATATTATATGTTTTATGATAATATTTTTTATAAAAAAAATAAATATTATATATATATGCTTTTTTTTAGCCAGTTACGTATATATAGATGTTAAAGATGATGTAATAATTATTTTATTATATTTTAAAGTAATACTAGTTGTTTAATACTATTGAGAATTGAGATTACAAAAAATAGGTCAAATCAAATGTTTCGGATATTTTGATAATTTTGAATAGCAATAGTGAGACATTGACCTTGTTTAAAACTATAAAATTTTCCAAAAGAAATATAATAATTTCACTTTAATTAATCTTTATCTCCATAGTTCAATTTAAATGAGAAACTTCTACAAGTATCAACAAAAATCCTTCGAAAAGGTTAACAAGATATCA
>QANZ01026745.1:823-13255 GCA_003254925.1 Chamaecrista fasciculata | reverse complement strand
TTTGGTCCCATAACTTTTTTTGTTGCAATTTTGGTCCCATAACTTCTCAAAAGGTTCCACCGTTAGTCCCTTGGTGAATTCCATCCACATTTAGCCGTTAAGTATGACGTGGCATAGTAACTAGGATCATGATGTGGCAAAATAAGATGAAGTGGACTGAAATAGGATCTATATGCAACATATTAATACTTATCTATACCCAACCACAAAATATACAAAGAGTGGTACTGACAGAGACCAATCTGGTGGGGAAGAAGAGACTTCAAGCAGAAGGCGCCGACGAAGTTGATGGGATCCTCAGCCAGAGTCGAAAGACCAAAGCGGCGGCGACGGCGAATCGAGAAGTGGAACGAGAAAGAGGAAGTCTCGTTGGGCTGACGAGGAAGAGGAAGTACCACTCTTTGTATATATTGTGGGTAGGTATAGATAAGTTTTAATATGTTACATATAGATCCTATTTCAGTCCATTTCATCTTATTTTGCCACATCATGATCCTAGTCACTATGTCACGTCATACTTAATGGCTAAATATGGATGGAATTCACCAAGGGACTAACGGTGGAACCTTTTGAGAAGTTATGGGACCAAAATTGCAACAAAAAAAGTTATGGGACCAAAATGAAACCTTTGTCATAGTTATGGGACCAAAATTGCAACAAAAAAAGTTATTGGACCAAAATGAAACCTTTGTCATAGTTATGGGACCAAAATTGCAACAAAAAAGTTATGGAACTAAAATGAAACCTTTGTCATAGTTTTGGGACCAAAAGTGCACTTAAGCCATTTTTCAATATTCACCTGGGGAGACCCATGCGATCAAAAAGCCTCTTTCAAAGGAACAAAACAAAAAGCCCTTAGTTCCTTTCTTTCTTCTTTGTCTTCTCCGCTCTATACTACACTACACTCTTCGTAGTTCACTTTCTCTCTCTTCATTTCCATGGCTTCCATCGTAGGATCGCCCTCTTCATCTTCTCCTTCTCACCTCCTTCTTCTCAAACCTTCTTCACTCTCTCCATCACTCTCTACCTCTACCCATCTCTTCCTCTCCAATCCCAAAACCCTATCTTCCAAACTCTGCTCCTCTTTCGCCGCCGCCGAATCTCCCGTCCTCCGTCACTCTCCCGCCGTATTCGGAGATTCCTCCTTCCACCGCCGCCGCCGCCGCTGCCTGATTGTCCGAGCAGCCAGAGGAAAATTCGAGAGAAAGAAACCTCACGTTAACATAGGCACGATCGGTCACGTTGACCATGGAAAAACCACTCTCACTGCTGCTCTTACCATGGCTCTTGCTTCTGTGGGTAACAGCGCGCCCAAGAAATACGACGAAATCGATGCGGCGCCCGAAGAACGAGCACGAGGGATTACGATCAATACTGCTACTGTGGAATACGAAACTGCGAGTAGGCACTATGCTCATGTGGATTGCCCTGGTCATGCTGATTATGTCAAGAATATGATCACCGGTGCGGCGCAAATGGATGGTGCGATTTTGGTCGTATCTGGAGCTGATGGGCCAATGCCTCAGACTAAAGAGCATATACTGTTAGCTAAACAAGTAGGTGTTCCTAATTTGGTAGTCTTCTTGAACAAACAGGACCAGGTTGATGATGAGGAGCTTCTTCAACTTGTGGAGTTGGAAGTGAGAGAGCTTTTGACCTTGTATGAATTTCCAGGTGATGATGTGCCTATAATTTCTGGTTCTGCATTGTTAGCTTTAGAGGCATTGATGGCCAACCCTAAAATTAAAAGAGGAGAGAATCAGTGGGTGGATAAAATTTATGATCTGATGGATTCTGTTGATAGTTACATACCAATTCCACAGAGACAAACTGATTTACCATTCCTTATGGCAATTGAAGATGTTTTTTCAATTACTGGTCGTGGTACTGTGGCCACAGGGCGTGTTGAAAGAGGCACAGTTAAAGTTGGAGAGTCTGTGGAAATTGTAGGACTTAAGGAAACCCGGTCTACAACAGTGACTGGGGTTGAAATGTTTCAGAAAATACTTGATGAAGCTATTGCTGGTGATAATGTGGGGCTTTTGCTTAGGGGTATTCAGAAAACAGATATTCAAAGAGGAATGGTTCTTGCTAAACCTGGCACTATTACACCACATTCAAAGTTCACTGCTATTGTTTATGTGTTGAAAAAAGAGGAGGGAGGGAGGCATTCACCATTCTTTGCAGGATACAGGCCTCAATTCTACATGAGGACCACTGATGTCACTGGAAAAGTTTCCAAGATTATGAATGATAGCGATGAAGAGTCGAAGATGGTTATGCCCGGTGACCGTGTGAAGATGGTTGTTGAGCTAATCTTCCCAGTAGCTTGTGAACAAGGAATGAGATTTGCAATAAGAGAAGGTGGGAAAACTGTTGGGGCTGGTGTCATCCAGTCCATCATTGAGTGACTTTCTTGTTAACTTTTTGTGAACTAATTTGGTGAGTGAAATCAAATTATTTTGATGTGATTTAGTTAGTGTGACTCTCTTCAAGTGATTTAACTTTATTTCTATGTTTATTATATTTCTGCGAGACTGTATATTGTTCTATGTTGCTTAGCAGTTTCCTGGCTTCCTGGAAAGATAATTTAGGCATGAGCTCTACTCATTTGTAAAGTCGTTGTTAGCACATAGCTGCTTCCAAAAGTTTTAGGATAATCAATTAGATGATAAAATTCTCTCAAGGAAGAAATGATGGGGTTTTTACTGATTTTTTTCATGAAGGAATACCTAACTTTGTGACATTAGACTGGATTGGATGCTGTAGCTTTAGATTACCTGTGATTTGACTAAATGTATCGTTTTAGTTTTGTTGCATCAATGGTAGCCAGGTTTTCTGTTCATTAAGCGATTCTAGAAGCCTTCTCAATTTGTATATGTATTCCCCATTTCAATAAAAATTGATTGACATTAACCTCCTGAAGTTATAGGAACAGGACGGCATCGAATTGTCCCAGCACTTCATGTTGATTTGAATCATTCTGCAATATAATATCGTATCTCCATAATCTCTGACACAATAATTCACTTAGCTATCTATATTTGATCATCTGTGTGTATCCATGGTGCTGGAAAATTTAACTAGTTGAACCTTTTCATAAGTTTATGTACCAAGTTGCTGTTTTGGCTGTGGAAGCTATCGAAGTAGAAAAGCGAGAAAGCTGATAGGTCCTATCCAAGTAACAGCTTTACAGGGATTTGGTATGAAGCATTTGAGCAATATATAGTTTGTAGGTACAGTTTCCTGATTGTTCATCGGATCTTTTAGCCTAAGCTAAAATCTGTAGTCACCTGCATGCATGCATGTAATGTTTTGGACTTTGGTTTCTTAGTGTAGGTTGTTTGTTAGGCTCAAGAACTAAAGAATTGAAAAACTGATATTTGCTTTTTCCCGCTCGTGCTTTTCCAAACTGATTTTTCATTCCATCTCGTAGTTGTGTTTACTAACAGCAAGTTTTCTCTTTTTTTTTTTTTGGCCATAAACAGCAAGTTTTCTCGCCCCGCTGTAAAAAGTAAAACCAGAATTTATTTTATCAATTCGAATTGGATCAGTTCATTTTAATTTAACCAGAATTGATTTTGAACACCCTGACTCAATCACAGGACACCTTGTATGCTCTAAACGACAGCTCTGGCCGATACGCATGTTGTTAAGATTAAAAAAAAAAAAAAAAGGCTTTCTTTGACGTCCAAATAAAGCAAGATTTAAAAGACGAAACTCGAGTCTGGGACCGTTTATATCACGAAAATAGTAAATACTAGCAAATAGAAATGTGTAAGGTCGTTGGAGAATAGATTAATGCATTTGGGTTTGGATCTGCTTATAGCATGCATGTGTGATTGGAATTGGTGGGTCTGACATAGAGCCATTGAGTGTATTATCAGCAACCCAATGGTTTGCAGCCTCTGCATAATGTACACCATCCCAGCTTATAGCCTTCAATGGATTCTCACAAGAACCTCCAAACACTTCTTTCCCATTCACGTTACCCTTCTGCCCACACCATATATGAGTGTCATTCACGTGATATCCACAGCAGATTTTCAGGGGATCATCAAATCCTGAAAAAATATATATATATATATATATACATAATAACAATGTTAGTTTGTTACTTACACCTACCTAGTAAGAATCAAGTGAAGTGTGTAAATAATGATTACCTAGATCCTTGGCCTTGCTGATTAGTCCATACTTTGCACCATAGGCATCCACATAAGTGATTGAGGCATCTGGGAGTTCTGTCCTGAGCTTGATTACTCTGTTCTTAAGCTGCTTGTTGAACTCTATAGCCATTTCATTCTGATCCTTGATACACCCATACTGGTCAAGATACCCTATTGGTAAATTATGCTTGTAAAATAGTTGCACTGGTAAGCACCCAATGGGTCCTGTATTGTGTATCCAAAACGCCCTCCCTCCTCCCTCGTAAATATGCTGCAAAACAAAAAGACAAAAGCTAATAAATTTGAAGTCTTTCCAGAGTTAAAAAATCCATCTTTCTATGAATGATTAAATTGTTAGTTTACTTTCACTGCAGAGGCTAATTGATTAACAATATCTGGCAAAGCTGCTCTGAGCTGATCCATGTTCATCTTCCTGAAGCCAACAGAGAGATCATTCTGCCCAATATCGAACGTATAGAGAGCCTTCGAGAACTCCTCTGGCACTGGAAGCTTCATTCTTTCCATTGGTGTCCTTGCTAAATTTCAAGAAAAATCACAATACTATTACTATCAAGCAGGGATTTTTCAAAACCCACTTTACTAAAGTGAAATTATGCACTTTAAGATAGTCAAATTCAGATAATGCGGGCTCTGATTTTTCAAGTTTCGTAGATCTCATCTACCACAACTACTACAAGAGTTTGCTTAATTAACAAACGAACCTTGCTTGTAGAGTTCAGTACTTCGTGCTTTGAACTGATCAAACTGCACAATCTGCATGTCAAGCGCGAAAGGGCTTATCCCATACTCAAATATCGTCTCGTTTTGCCTTCTAATGGTAGATCCTCCGGTGGCAAAATTTGCACCGTGTCGGTAATTTGTTCCAAGGGAATTCAAATAAGCACTCAAGTATGGCAATTTCAACTTCTCAGCTGCATATATATATATATATATAGTTACTAAAGTTCAATGTCACTTCAAAAAACAGAAACAAAAAAACAAAAAAGTTGTTAGATTTACCTATGAAATCTATGATAAGACGACCATCACTGTCTCTTCCTGCAGGCTTATGGAAGAATCCTTCGCCATATGGACTAGAAATAGGCTCAAATGCAGCTGATATGCCTCCAGTGTCTGAATTGGAGTCTCCAAAGTTATAAATTGCTGGGAAAGCACAAGCTTTTGGCTCTAATGAGCCTCTCACAAACCCAAAGAAAAATAGCCACCACACTACAATATTCAGCAAGTTTTTGTGTTTCCCTAACCCCATTTTTTTTCCTAATTCAAGCGCGATAGATGAACAGTGAAAGCACTAATTTATAGAGAGATGTAGCTAGAAGATTGGTAAAGAGACAAAGTCTTAGATGTTTGTCATGGAGCACAGAGGAAAACAGTGAACATGTGAACTCAGTTCTAGGTTTTTTTGTACTCTCTCGAGTGCAGTTATTTCGGAGATCACTGTAACAAACTACAGCGGATTTTTTTTAAGTAAAATGGGAAATGGGAATAAAAGATTTACCCAGAAAGTATTTTTTAAGGGTAGATGTGGTTTTTGATATTTGTTTTTTCTAAATTCAGTGTTACGTGATGATATATCTGATGATTTGGATCTGACTGTTAAACTTAAGCCAGATTGTGTCTAAGAGTCAGATTGTGTCTACCGATATGACTAGATTCTTTAAATAGATGTTACGTGATACACTGATACTGATCTTATAAATCAAAACAACATTTCAAAAATTGGCCAAAAAAAAAAACAACATTTCAAAATGTTTATCTAATTTATATTTAATAGAAAATTTGGTGAATTTCTTTTTATAAAAAGTAAATTTCGTCTTTTTTTTTTTCCTCAAAAAATATATTTTAGAGTACAACTATAAATTAATCTTTAAAAGATATATTTTTAAAAATTTAATTTAGATTCTTTAATTTTTCATAGAATTATTATATTCAAATTATTTTATCCCTACAAATTAATCTATATTCTATACAAATAAATTTAAGAGAATCAATGAGAAGATATCTATTGAAGTCCGGATATGCTAAAGTATTCTTAATGAATGATAATATTCTTATTTTTTTAACCATCATTAATTCTTATACTATCTTTTTCTTTCTCTCTCCGTCTCTCTCTCTTTTGTTTGGCCTCAACTCTCCCTCTCTCTTTCTCTCTTTCACAATTATGCCACTTTTTTTTTTGGCCAACTGACGTTTCAGCATATTACTTCTAAAATGTGTACTCTGAATTAAATGATTAAATTAAACTGTATATTCTAAATTTCTAAATATAAATTATCAATTTATGCATGTTGTAAAGACAATATATTTTTCCCATTTAAAAAAAAAATACTATATATTTTTAGTCTTATGTTAGAGTCAAAAAGCCGCAATGATGGTCCTGACATAATCCTAATTTATTTATCTTTGTGTAAATTACACTTTGGTACCCTATTCTTTTAAAAGTGACACTTTGATGCCCTGTTCTTTCAAAAATAACGTTTTGGTACATGTTTCAAAAGTGACATTTTGGTACCATGTTCTTTGCACTATTAACACTTTGGTACCCTAAAAAAGATAGAATAGGGTAACAAATCATGAAAGAAGAAGATACCAAAGTGAAATTAGTCCTAGAACAGGGTACCAAAGTGAAATTAGTCCTAGAACAGGGTACCAAAGTGAAATTAGTCCTAGAACAGGGTACCAAAGTGTTAACGGTGCAAAAAAAAAATAAGGTACCAAAATGTCACTTTTGAAAGAACAAGGTACCAAAATGTTAACGGTGCAAAGAATAGGTATCAAAGTGCCACTTTTGAAAAAATAGGGTATCAAAGTGAAATCGGGTCATAGAATAAAGATCCAAAGTGTAATTTACCTTTTATCTTTTGATTTTCATGGTATTCTTTTGTGGGTCCTTCTGGGTACATGCTAAAGTTTCTTTTGATCGGTCAAGTGAGTTTTTAAATATTAAAAATTATCTTCTAAATGAATTTTCGTAGATTTCAAGATATAAGATACTCTACTAACCAATCAGAAGAAACCTTAAAATACACCATATACATGTTAGATAAATCCTTCGTTGATGGGCTTAGGCTTACGTTGGGGAAGTGAGAAGATAAGCAGATAGCAGAGCATATGAGAAAGGCATGGTGTAAGTGAGAGTGTGGGTGTAGAGATCTAAGTGTAACACATGTCGTTTGGTATAAGGCATTGGACACTCACAAAATCTTCAAACAAGTCGGTCACTATGGATAATTGAAGTGGTCCCCTCGCGTGTTCTGTCGGTGATACCTAGACAGACAGCCTAAAAAACGTACAATTATATACGAGCTTTTTTGCTTGATTAGTGGATGAGCTTAGGGTTATGAAAATGAAACCTTTAGGTAAAATATTTTTTCAAAACAAAAGAAAATTATATTGCAGTTTAAAAGATGTGAGTCTTTTTTTTGCAATTTTTAAATTAATGTAACAATCTTTTTCACTATGCAATGAAGCTTCTTGGATGCCCCATAAAAACAAAAGCAATTATTTCACAATTCAAGGTAGTAAAAAAGAGCATAAAATTTATAGCTTCCTTATCATTGAGTTGACCAAACATGTTACATCAGAGGTATAACCTAATACCCAAATGCAACAATATATATATATATATGCACATTTATCTCTTTCACATGTGCTTTAACCACTAATTAAGAAAAAATCAGAGAGAGATGAAGGGTTATTAAGTATGACATGAATAGGTAATCGCAATGGGTGGATCTGAGAAAGATCCATGGAGTATACGATTAGCAATCCAATAATTTGCTGCTTCAGTATAATGCACTCCATCCCAACTAATATATGACGAAGGATCTTCACAAGAACCAGCAAATATCTCTTTTGTACCATTTATTATTCCTTTGTTCCCACACCATATATGGTTCCCATTTTCGTGATACCCACAACAGATTTTATCCGCATCCACAAACCCTGCAATAAATTAATCCCATAATTAATTAACCATTTAATTGCACTTTAATTAGTAGTTTTTGCAAATTGATCATGAATTGATTGAATGAATGAATCAGTTAATCACCTTCTTGTTTTGCATTGCTGATTAGCTCGTACTTGGCAGAGAAGATGTCCACGTATGTTAGCGACGCATCAGGAAGTTGTGACCTTAGTTTTATTACTATGTTCTTGAGCTTGTCGTTGAACTCTTTAGCCATGTCGTTTTGGTAATTCACACAGCCGTTTTGATCAACATAGCCAGCTACAGGGTTTTGTGTGTTGTGCATGGTCACTGCTAGGCATCCAATGGGTCCAGTGTTGTGTATCCAGAGCGTTCTTGCTCCTTCCTTATACAAATTCTGAGACATAAAATATTTAGGGACTAAACTGAGAAAAAAAAATTTATTCATTTATAAACACTACTTAGTACTTTCACCATTCGAACTACTGACTTCACTAACTATATATTCTAACACATATTTCAATATCTCATAGCAATTGATCGTGATTCATGAGTATACTTAATTACCTGAACTTGAGTAGCAAAAAGATCCACCATATCTGAGATAGCAGCATGAGAATCTTGGATGCCTACTTTGTTAATAGCATCAGCAATATCATTCTGGCCAATATCAAGTGTATAAATGGCCTTACCAAACTCCTCTGGCCTCGGAAAATGCTTTGTGTGAGAATCATTCTCTGTTAGTACAAATCAATCATGATCACAAAAAAAGAAGAGAGAAGCAAGCAGAGTTATACTGTAATATATATGAATATGAGAAATTAAAGGACCTTGATTATTGAAGAAGTTGGCAGTGCGTGCCTTAAAGTGAGTAAATTGTGCAGTCTGAATCTCAAGAGTGAAGGGAGTCCCACCCTCAAAGTAGGTCCTATTTTGCCTCCTAATAGTGGATGACCCTGCAGCAAAATTCGCTCCATGCCTATAGCTTGTCCCTATTGAATCAATGTATGCACTCAAGTACGGGAAACCAAGCTGTTTGGCTACAAACACACACATATATTTCATATAGAGAGGTTAAAATCTCATTTTCAGACCATGAATTATAACATGAATTCTGTTTTGGTCTCTAAATTATTTCGTTTTATTTTCGTCTTCAAACTTTTCTATATGTTCCATCAATAGTCCTGGACGTGATTCAGTCTGATTCCTGTAATTATCTTTGATATGAACAATTGAGATAGATGATTTATCTCTTATGTATGTTCTATTATGTGAGTTGACAGAGTGAGAAAGAAAAATCTTCATTCTTTATCACAAACTATAAATAAATTTGTGGTTAAGTTTGCTTTCTAAAAAAGAATATTTTTCTTAATTTTCTTGTCGATTCACTTATTAAGATATCTATGAGAGAGAAATCGTAAAAAAATTTGACGGAATCATGATTGAGATCAATAGTAAAACAATTAGAAAAGTTTAAAAATGAAAACACAACTAGAAATAGTTTAGAGACCAAAACAAAATTCATCTTATAGTTTAGGAACCAACATAAAGTTTTGACAGATTTGATGGTAATGAAAGGAAGATACATAGAGTTTAGTAGAAGAAGTTACCAATGAAGTCTATGATAAGGCGACCATCAGAGGCTCTACCTACAGGCTCATGGAAGAAGGTTTCACCACAAGGAGAAACCATAGGATAAAATGCTGCAGCCATACATCCTGTATCTGAATTGGAGTCACCAAAGTTAAAGATTGCTGGAAAATCACAAGAGGACAAGTTTGATTTCACTCTGAGTTCCTCAGATTGCACAGAAATTATAAGAAGAAGAAGCCATGAGGAGAGTAAAAAGATCCCAGTGAGAAGAAACTCCATTTATGTGATGAGTTATAGTGGAAACAAGAGAGTGAGGTTCAATAATAATAATAATGGCTTATATACAGAGGAATTGAGGATCCTGTTTTGTGTGTACCTAACGGCTAAAAGTCACATGAGGAATCTAAAATTGGAAGATATGAGAGCCCATTGTGATTGCCAATTATATTATATATATAAAAAAGGAAGTAGCCAAATCCATCCATCTGATTCTGATCATATGACAAAAATGCAGGTCTTTCATTCTGTTTTTATTGGCTGGGATTTCAGTAATCTCTTGATTGCTTGTCTTTATCTTTTCATAATTAATGTATTCTCCTTCTCATGGAATTAATGGAGTGATCTTAGGCATTTATGATTATGATGACTTTTGAGAATATGACTGAAGCCTTTTCAAACCACACTAGAGTATCTTTTTAAGGAAGACAAAAAATAATGGTGTAACCTTGCTTTCATTCTATGACATTCTCTATCACAATTTCAACTCATCTTGATTCTAGTGTTGAAATAACTATTTCAAGTTTTCAACCATCGTTTTAGGATTTATAATTGTGATTGGAAGTGAGAAATTAGCTAGCAGTCTCGGTCATTGGGAAATTTGTAATTTCATGAATAGTACAAGTACAACTTGCTGAAATTAACAAAGATTGTCTTGATTATAATAATAATAGGGCAAAAGTACCTATTTCGTCCCCAAACTTTACATTCGCTGTCAATTTTGTCCCCAATCTTTTTTTGCTGTCAATTTCGTCCTCAATCTTTCATATTTTCGTCAATTTTATCATTTGCTCTTACTTTAGCCAAATATTAACGACAGAATCTATGTGACTAACAATATGTAATGCAAAATCGATAGAAAAATAAACTCAAATTGCAACTCAGATTGAAAAACAGGATGCAGTCTGTCGTTAATTTATTAAAAGAAGTTAGTCAAAAGATAAAATTGATAAAAATGTGAAAGATTGGGGACGAAATTGACAGCAAAAATATTAGGGACGAAATTGACAACAGATACAAAATTTGAGGACAAAATTAATACTTGTGCCTAATAATACTTCAAAGACTCTCAAAGTAGACTGCAAACATTGAACTCAAGTCTGAAATGAAATTTAATAATAGACCATTGTAGACTAAATCCCATATTTTTTTTCTTTTATATATGACATGAGGTCATAATTGGTGTGCTGGCTGAATCATCTTAAATCTTGATTATTATTTTATTGATATGTATGTCAACAGATTAATTTTTTTTTATTTTGACTCTCAAGTCTCATATTTCACCCAAATACTATTCAAATACGTATACTTGTGGTAGATATTAAGTATATATATAAATATGTGACTAAAATAAATATATAATTGCTTACAATAAATAAACTTTGTGATTAGGATGGTTGTGTCATCAATTTCTCAAATGCTATACTTGGGTCTTCAAAATGTCTCAGTAATTTGATCATTAGTATCTGTGTTATATATATATATATTTGGCCAACAAAGAATGTGTAGTAATATTATATTTGTAATTTTGCATGCATCATTTTGTAACAATATGGCCTACTTAGTGCTCCAAATTATAACATTATTATATTTCCTCTCCGAATTTTGAATTGTAACATTTTATAATTATTTTATTGTATATAAAATAATTTCACTCTATATTATTAATTTTACAATTGCAATAACATTTTTTAAAAGTTTATAAAATAAATAAACAAACTGACTAAATATGATTGATGATTATAAAAATAACGACGAACCTCATAATTCTTTTATACTTAATAAATGATTATATTGAAGTTTCGGTCCTGATGAGCTCAGATTTACAAGTTTTTTTTTTTTGCCTGGATTTACAAGATTTTATATGAACTAGAATGGATTATGAACTAGAATGGATACCCGTGATCGGTTTACCGGTTTTCTTTTTCTCTGGCAAAAAAAAAAAACCGCATGTGGTGAAAGGTAAAGTTGGGGTGGGCGCGCAAGACGCGTGCTTGGGACATGCCCTTGTGGTGCTTTCAAGCCCGCATTGGTGGAAAGTGAGTGTGTTGTGTGTGTGAGTATTTAAGTTGGGTTATATGGGAATAAAGAGTAACACCCGCGTTAAGTGTTTTGTCCATTTTTGTCTCTGCCAAAAAAAATGGATACCCGTGATCACACGGGTTATATTTTAATATTTACTTTTTAATCTCTTACCTATTCACCTTTTCATCAATTTAGTCTCTTCTAATTTTATCTTATTATTAATTTTAATTTTTTTTGGCCAACTATTATTAATTTTAGTTGCTCTATCTAATTTCTTCCTAAATTAATCACATAATACCTTAAATTGAAGATTTAATACCATTAATTGATAAAATGATATATTAATTGTCATATAAACACACTTTTTTGTTATTCAAGTACTTAATATTAAATATGTAAGTAATTTTTTAAATTTTTAAG
>QANZ01026737.1:0-26415 GCA_003254925.1 Chamaecrista fasciculata | reverse complement strand
TATATATATTTAAATTTGTCCCACAAATCTAAATATCATATATCTGTAGATATTTATTTAAGACAATATTTCCTGTCCCAGACAGTCAATTATGTCTTAAACGGTGTCACCAATGTGACCCACGAATTAACCCTGATTCGTGTCCCGAAGTGGCATCTTTATCCTGCTCGTGTGTGACCCAGCAGGCCCCACGTGAAGTTGGCAGCAAGTCATCCCTATGACTTACAATTCGAGAGCGGACTCTAGCAAGCCATCACGACTACCCAAAATACGTGAGTTATCGTTTAACGCCGAAACGACTTAACCTCAGTACGACCTTGTCCAATTTCCAGTGTGGCCACACATTCCTTGGACAGACCATCGAGGGGCCCAGTAAAATATCTCCCATCTCTATGAGGGACAAAATTCCGTCTTGGTCAACCATATTCCTCAGCACGGTAATCAACCAAACCCGTACTTAGCCCTTATGGCTACCCTGCTACGGGCAACGTTAGACTAAGCCAAAGTGTGACAACTACAACGCCGGAATGATGAAGACCTCAGGTCTTGAGGGCATCGTGACAGGTGTACCTGGAGAAACTAGCTAATGACTAAAACCATGTAGGATTCTCCGGGTCAGTCCAGCAACTCGTAACTCCTTACGTAATTGCACCATGACTCTCGTACCAGCATCTAGTGCATGCATCCCTATGCACCGAGGTCATGCTGGTCTTAGTTCATTTCAAGTTCCCACTCGAATGATCGACCAGGGACAGTTTAGATTAATTATCCTATAATTAATCACGGACTGTTATCACAGTAAACATGCTAATAATGTGATAACCATTAATTTATCTCTATAAATTAATTGATATGTTCACAACATACCTATATGATGATTGGCCCTAGGGCACAATCTCCATCACTAAGACCAGCATGACTTCTGTGAATAGAGATACACGCATATGATGATTCACGAGAGTCATGGTGCAATTATGTAATGGGTTACAAGTTGCTGGACCGACCCGGAGAGTCCTGCATGGGTTTAGTCATGAGCTAGCCTCTCCTGTACACCTGTCACGATGCCCTTAGTCCTGAGGTCTTGACTATTCTGGCGTTGTAGATGCTGAACTTTGGCCTAGTCCAACGTTTCCCGTAACAGGGTAGCCATACAGGCTAGGTACGGGTTTAGTTGTTTGTCGTGCTGAGGAATGTGGTTGACCAAGAAGGATATTTGTCCCTCATTAAGTTGAGAGATATTTAACTGGGCCCCTCGATGAGTCTGTCCAAGGAATGTGTGGCCACACAGGGAAATGGGACTAACTTAAGGAATCGAGAAAGTTATGGTTTGGATTAAGGATGACTTTCCCGTGCCTTATCCATGACAAAAATATCGTGTGACAATAGGGATTATGACAAGGTGGTACTAAGGTTAAGTCGTTTATGTTAAAGCGATAACTCACGTATTTTGGGTAGTCTGATGGCTTGCTAGAGTCCGCTCTCGGCTTGTGAGTCATAGAGATGGCTTGCTGCCAACTTCACGTGAGGCCTGCTGGGTCACACATGAGCAGGATCAAGATACTATAATGGGAAACGAATTAGGGTTTAATTCGTGAGTCACTTTAGTGACACAATTTAAGACATAGTTGAATGTCTGGGACATGAAGTCTTGTCTTAAATAAAATCTACATTTGTGATATTTAAATTTGTTAGAAAAGTTTAAATATATTAATTGTTAAATAGTTAATTTGATTAATCTATTTACAATTGGATTCTTATTTAAAATATTAGAGAATAATGAATTGGCTAAGTCTCCTAAAAGTTAGGGAATTATTGATTTATTGAATTCTCTAATATTGAAGGATAAGATAATGAGGGTGGCGCCTCACTTGGATTTAAATTAATAAAATATGGTTTTGTTAATTTGAATTCAAGATTTGATTTTGATTTCAAGATTCAAATTTGAATTAAGATATTAGGGAAATATTTTAATTCAATTTGTTAGGGATATTAATAAGATTATGATAACTTCCTAAGAGTTAGGGTTGTTATCTTATTTATTAAATTCCTTTAAAATGGGCTAGGAGGTGGTGCATTCTTGGAAGAGTGGAGTGCAAGATTTGATCTTGCATTTTGGATTCCAAGATTGCATTTTGAATTTTAAATAAAGATATTAATTTAATATTTTAATTAAGAATTCAAATCCTCCTGACTCATTCCAACCAATGGGAATTGGGCATTCAAGATTTAGTTTTCAAGACTTGATCTTGAAATTTAAATTTAAATTGCCTTTTAATTTTGAATTATAATATTAGTGTAATATCATAATCAAGATTTGGGGAATCCCTATTTCCTTATTATAATTCCCTATTTTCATGAGTTAGGAATGAGATACTCCCTATTTAAAGAGTTAGACTCTATAAAGCCTACACAAGTCTCATAACCCTAGTTTATGAGAGTGAAAAAGTCGCCTATGCTAAGTGTGAGAGGGAGAGTTTTGAAATAACCCTAAACTTAGGGAAAGAGGCGAGTTGTGTGAGAGGGAAAAAGAGAGGCGCCAAAACCTAGAGAGTGTGGCCAAGAAATTGTTTCTTGGTGCGCCACTTTGTGTTCTTGGATATTTCAAGAAGAGTTCTTGAATTTCCAAGATTGTAGATTAGGTCCCAAGATTTGTTGGAGAAGAGATTGGAGGCTAGCACCTGGGTATCTGCCAAACTGTTCGTGTGGATCACCGGCAAAGGAAGGACACGGACTTGTGGACTTCTCGGATTCGCAAGTCTCAAAGCTACTGTCTGGTTAGGTATACATCTTTCCGCTGCGCTCGCTCTATAATTTCCCAACAAGTGGATCCTAGAAGGAAATTATAGGGTTATGCAAAATTTTTTATTTGACCTTTTTTCCGCTGCGCTCGCTCTATAATTTCCCAACAGTGGTATCAGAGCCACGCTAATTTGTGTTTATACTAGTTTTGTGGATGTACATGTGATGTATGATTGTATGTTTACTGTTTTTCATTCGGTATGCTAAGTCTTGCGAAAATCCACCACACGTTTTTTGAACCTAATCTAAAGAAGGCCAAAGTCCTATTTTGGTCCCCCAGTTATGCTCCTTGTTCCAAATAGGTCCCCCAGTTGTTTTTTNTCTCTCTCTCTCTCTCTCTCTCTCTCTCTCTCTCTCTCTCTCTCTCTCTCTCTCTCTCTCTCTCTCTCTCTCTCTCTCTCTCCCTCCCTCCCTCCCTCTCCCACCGTGCCAGGGAATACGAGTCAGGAATCACGCCGGCCAAATTACACTGCGTGAGCCACATCATTTCGAGATTCGTTAGGTTTTCGAGCTCATTTCGAGGGAGGTAATGTTCCCGAGAGAAGCAGGTATTGTTCCGTCTAGAAGGTTGTAGACGAGGGAGATAACCTCGAGGTTCTGAAATCTGCCGAAGGAGTCAAGTATAGCGCCAGAGAAGTTGTTGGCGGCGAGGTCGAGGAATTTCAGATTAGGAAGGTCCGACAAGGCGTCGGGGAGGGCTCCAGTGAGGAGGTTCTCGGAGAGGTCGAGGTGAACGAGGCTGCGACAGAGGGAGATTTCGGAAGGGAGGGTGCCATTGATGGAGTTGTTGAGGAGGATGAGAGATGAGAGGTTGGAAAGGCGGCAGAGAATGGTGGCCGGAAATGGGCCGGCGATGTTGGAGCAGGCGAGGTTGAGTTCGGTGATGGAGGTGTTGGTGGAGTCGCAGAAAACGCCGAACTAGGAACAAGGGTGGGCGTCGCGGTCGTTCCAGGAGGAGAGGTAGGAGTCAGGGTTGTCCATGGAGAGAGAGAGAGAGAGAGAGAGAGAGAGAGAGAGAGGGAATCAGAGAGAGAGAGAGAACTAGACGAGAGAGAGAGAGAGAACTGGACGAGGGAGAGAGAGAGAGAGAGATTTTTTGTATTTTTTGGGTAAATTCACTTAAAATCTTAATTTACTTTCTTTTATTACGTTTTGATCCTATTATAAAAAGAAAAGGACCTTAATATAAGAAAATAAAACTTTTGGGGATGAAAGTTTATTTTTCCTCTTTTTTTAACGGAAAAATGGATGGAAAATGTTAGAGGGACCAACTTTTTCAAGTTTTGCATAACTGGGGGACCAATATGGAACAAAAAATAACTGGGGGACCTATATGGAACAAGGAGCATAACTGGGGGACCAAAATAGGACTTTGGCCTCTAAAGAATGGTGTAAATTTATGTATTTGATACATAAGGAAATCAATTTGATTGATTAAAAATTTTCTTGAAATTTTAGGTCTTTGCCGAAACCCTATGTGTATTTTAATTAAAATTGTTTTGATTATAATATTATGGGGTAGCCGAAAATTGTAAATTGTGAATTTATAATTTTTGGGTCAATAAATTCGATTTCTTGAATATGATTCTTAAAATCTTGAATTATTGATGCAAGACTTATTTTTCCAAGAAAGGCATGTTAATTGCACAAACCCTAATTGAACAAAATCAAAAATGTTTTTTGGTGTGTTGTTGAATGTTGATTCAGTATATATATATATGAATTGTTCATGTATGTTTAAGTATGGTGTTAGATATGGCTCTAGGTCTTATCTTTGTAAATACGGCCTGCGTGTCGTTTCCCTAAATTCTAGATGTAAAATTTCTTTTCTCATCTCACTCCCCTCATATGTTCAAATGAGGTTTCCCGATGTAATTTTTCTTTTTTTTTTTTTTAGAAAGTTCTCTCATTGGCTTGAGGGAATTCAGGGTAGATGAGCCATATCCAAACACGGTCTTTTTATGCGTTTGATTTTGTATGTGATGCAAATTGGCGCTAGATGCATAATTAGGGGTCGCGTTTTTAACATGTCAGTTTTATATATTTACGCACAACCACGTATACGATACGAGCGTAGGATTTTGTATGAGATACAAAATTCGTGCATGTGTTTGTATGTATATGATACATGGGGGCAAACACTTGGCACACTCGTTTAATTTTAAAATTGGATTTAAAATTGAACCAAAATTGAATTTAAAATTGAACCCTTATAAAATCTTAAGTTTTTATGTCATCAATAAAACACCCTGTTAAAATCTTGATCATTCTGGAGCGGTGATAGCCAGCTACACGTGTTTAGTGGGCCTTGATGATATAGGGTTGGGCTTTCGCCTCGTTGTTTTGAGCCTGGCCATTCACGAGTTTTATTGTGTGACTTAATGGGGTTATCAAATCGGATTTGGACCTCAAGGCATTAGATGGGATAAACATGCCATAATAAGTATCATACGATGATACAGTCCCATAAAGATCTAAGAGTCACATATGATGTGATTGGTAAAGAGTTATCTACCTAAATAACCTAAGGTTGCATGATCGCCCAAGCGACGGTAAACTTTGCTGAAATATGGATCTTATAATTTTGTTGGGTTTTATAAATTGGTGGACCTTTTTCCTAATTAACTTTCATATCTTAGTTGTAGAATCATTGCAAATAATATAAGTTCAGCGTTATCATTGCGATCTATCCTTGAGAAGGATAAGTTAAATGGGACAAACTTCCTTGATTGGTTTCGTAATTTGAGAATTGTCCTAGAAAACCCTTCCCCTGAAGAGCCTGCCAACGACGGTCCAAGAGCTCAAAGAACTGCTTATGAGAAGCACTTCAATGACTCTGTGGACGTTGCTTGCCTGATGGTCTAGAAAAACCAGGGGAAAGGGAAGGGCAAAGGAAAGAGGAAGGGTAAAGCCCCGGTTGGTGAGGCCAAGCCAAGGGACAAGCCACTTGGGCATACGCTAAGTTTTGCGTATCATACGCTAAGTTTTGACAAGCCACTTGGCCAAGCACTTCAATGACTCTGTGGACGTTTTGCGTATCATACGCTAAGTTTTGACTAGTCATCCAAGGGAGGGTCGGTCCGCATGGTAGTGAGTGCCATACTCACAAGGCTCATTCGAGGGCCTTTTCGCTGCTGTTCCGAGGGCGTCCCCTCGAGCAGCGCTAACTTTATTATTGGTTGAAAGAAAGAATCCAGACGTTTGCTCCACCCTATTGAATTCCTGTAAAGTTCAACACGCAAAAATTATCAGTCATTTATAAGCTCAGTCATTTTTACGGTGGCGTCCATATCCGTAGCGACGCCTCGCGCACTGTAGCCCTTATGCTTACGACAACGCCCACACTTACGGTGACATCGGTGTAAGGATTTCCAAGTGCTGAGAAGTGCCTGAATTCTTAAATAAAGAAGCTGATGAGTCATCACATGATGTTAATACCAAGACAATGCTTGTTAGCATATACGAGAAAGAGTAAAACAATATTGTTTAGTTATGCCTTGCCTTTTGGAAAATAGGACCAAAACCAAGCATTCGATGCGTATTATCCGTGCGACCATTTCACAATGGCCAATGAGTCATTATTATTCTGTCAAATTTACGCCTTGCAAATTCACACCAAGTGAATAGAGGTGGCATCATACCTTCTTCCAACATGCGCGTATATCTCCCAAAAACTAAAGTAGGAGTGAATGATTGTGTCTAGATTCATAATTGAAATATATAATATTTTGATATTTTCGACATGCGAATAAAGTGTTCGTGACATTCGTGTATAGTCACAGCTTCCCAAAAAACCATCAGCAAAAATAACAATTTTGGTTTTAAAATCCAAGACATGTTTCACAGGTGCAATAATGTAAACAGCATCAAGCACTAACTGCGATGTTCAGTTATCGCATTAATCCTCTATGCTTAGAGGAGTTTTCAAAACCAATTTCTATGTCAATAGATGCAAGATTTGGATGATTAAAAAATCATAGATCAGCAAATTGGAGTGAAAGCTGAATTTTAAACACAACGTATATGAATTACATTGTTTGGGACCTGCAAGTGACGTAGATATTCTCCAACCAAGAGAGTGAGCAAAGAATATAAATGCGTATGTATAGATGTATAATGGCGTTCATGCACCATATGCCAGGAAAATAAATGCACATAAGATTGACATATGTGGAATTTTATAAATGCATGTATTTGGTTTTAAGTGACAAGAACAGTCATCCATCTCAATGTAAAACTCACGGGTAAGAAAGGGACTAAACTGCAAAGCAAAAACGTTATCGTAACTTGTGTTAAAAGTGATTGTAGGCATGAAAGAAAGGTATGTATGAGTCTAAAAGACATGCATAGTCATTACAGAACTGACAGAGGGCCAAAAAATGAGAGTATAGACAATTAGGTAAGCAATTAAGCGTGCATATATTTAAATAATGGCGAATAGCAGGTTCGTAACCAAAGAGGTTTTTAGAGGTTGAACTCATCTTGTAAAACCATATTTGTGGTAGCGCTTGTATTCACATTGGCGTCCGCGTTCCCATCGGCGCCCATATTTACGGCGGTGGCGCTCATGCCGTTGGTGGCAGCTTGATTTAGTATAAACTTGCATTCCGCTTGGTCAGGACCGCCAACCAGTAACATGGGACCTTCGATAAGGTGCTTGTACACAACTGTTTTTGGAGCATGGTATTTTACAACAAAATACACTTGAGGCGTGAATTCTTCCTCACTAAATCCTGCATCACTTTATTGCAATAAAAGTGTCCTTCCAAGACAAGCGGTTAAGCACATGTATTTACGTGTGTTGAGCAACGTGTTAGAGAAAATATTTATTGACCATATATAAATGGGGTTTTATTTTGCCATAATCTATTAGGCATAGCAATAGCTTTTTAAGTAAAGTAAGACATGTAGTCAAGCTACACAAACAGCAAATTGGACTTTGCATAAAGAAACACGTTTCACAATAACACATTTAAACACAAGTTGTAGGATATCATTTTTTGCCATAGAGTAAACACGTCATGTGTATTCAATGTAATAGTAAGATAAAAGAGGGCATCTGAGTCACAATATCATGTGGAGCCAACAATTCATTTGCATCCAAGTCAATCAAAGTATATGGCATTGAAATTTTATTTCATATTGATTTTTATGAATCTTTCTTATTTAGTCCCTACAAAGTGTCAAATTATTGTGGGTATATGTTCCAAGTGCAACTGTACATATAACATATACGGTCTAAACTGAAAAATCAGCAATCTTTTGAAACTAACTTTTAAGTAACATAGAGCAGATGGGCAAACATGCATATCACTTTGTCAAAATTTCTCATAGGCATTTTGTCAAACATCTAGTAGGCATTATCAAAAATTTCGAATCTAGGTGATTGGGATAATATGCAGATCCACAAATTTGTCAAATTAGCTTCAAACAAACATGAAGGTATCATCGTTAAACCGAAATTTAAACAGCAAAATCGAATCTGTGATCAATTTTAGCAAGAGCGAATAATATTATGTCAGATTATACTAAAATCATATCCTTCCAGAACCCAAAAATCAGCCAACAATTCATTCAAATTGCAGCATTAATAGGTAGTAAAGGAAGAGATTACAGCGGCGAACCTCCGGATCTTACCGAAGACGGCCTCTGCGCCGTCCGGCGGCGACGATGTGATTGGCGGTGGCAGCGTGGGAGGTATGGCGTCTGGAAGGAGAGAAGGAGAGAAGGCAGTGTTTGAGCTCGTGCAACGGTGGGTTGTCCTTCAGCGGAGAACGACGGCAGTCCTCCAAATCCGGCCGACGACGGTGTCTGCACCGTTCGACGGCGGAGACGAGATCGGTGCGACGGCGGCGACTAACGAATTTGAGAGAAGCTCCGTCGGGTTTGAAGCTCAGGCAGCATCGATTGTCGCGTAAACATTGCAGCTCCCACGGCGGATCTCCCAATTTGTCCGGCGACTGCTCTGCAGCGTTCGTCGGCGCGTGGTTAGCGTTTTGAGCTTGTGTGGCGTAAGGACTTCAAAATCAGCGACAGGGGGTCGGACTCCGTTCATCGACGACGGCGTTCTCGCCGGTCGTGCTCTGCAGTTTGCCTCGGCGGCGTTTGATCGTGACGAAACAGATGGGGCTCGACTTCGGGAGCCTCTCCGCCATCGATTTCTCGTTCCACCAGATCGAGCCCTTGCTGACAACAATGTCATCGGTGGCTTCTTCGTGGTGGTCTGTTGCTGTTGAGCTTCGCCAGGTCTGCGTGAATCCGACGGAACTCAGAAAGCGGCGGCGACATGGTTTCCTTCTTCAACTTCATGCGCTGGGTTTTCTGGACCTAATTACTCCTGGACATGGTTTTTTTCTATTTTTTTTTTCTTTTCTTTAATAAAAGTTAATAATAATAATAATAAATGAATAAATAANAGCTAGCATGAGTAGCGTGTGAGTAATGAGTTACATACCTTTCATAGGGTTACCACCTTGTATTTATAGGCTTATTGAGGAGAGTCCCCAACAAACCAACTTCCTTGAGAGATATTTTGAGTGATATGGGAGGTGAATCATTGGGCCAAGGGCCTCTTCTGCCAATTGGGCCTCCTAATTATTGGGCCTATTATCATATATATATATATATATATACACACACGATGCACATAACGCAGAGAGGCAAAGGATTGGATCATCTATATATATATATCACATTGCAATACACACAGTGACCAAATCACAATACAATATATATATAACTTACGCCGGCCCAAAGTTGATCCTACGCACAGCGAAGAAAGTGAACATCAGGAACTTTGGCCAAAATTGCGAAATGGCCCTCAGTAGTTTCAAATATTTGCAAATAGGTCCCAAAATATGGGATAGCCAAGGAGCAAAATGAAACTATAAAACGTTTAAGGGTCAAAACGTAATTTTGTAAAATATGGGCAAAACGAACGAATTACCGTGTAGTCCAAAATCTGGACAAAAAGTGCAATTTAGTCCCTATCAGAATCTTAAAATTGCAATCTGTGATGAATCCTTTGAGGATTGGAATGCCTTTGGGAATGGTTCCCTTGTTCACTTGAATTTCTCTCTGAAAAATCAGATTCTCTCTCTCTAGAAATCAAAATTCTTTCTCTTTCGAAAGTCCTCTTTTTCTTACAAAGGTGTCATCTATTTATAGGCATGTTAATAATTCACAAAATCAAACCCAATCACCAAATTAAAATTGGAGATCAAATGCTAAAAATCTGAAATGATCACAACCAAAAATTTAATACGATCAAAATTGATCCCCAATAACTTCCTTTTCTCTAATTTTCGTGCTTCACGAGAGTGATGAGAATCCATTTGGAAAATTTGATTTGTTGAAATTGATACCAATCTCTTAGATAGATAATCCCGGTTTGAAATTAAATAAGTGAATATGAAGTGTTAGGAAAGATTTTGACCAATCATACATTAAAGATGATGAAATTCGAACCTAAAACTTCCTTTTTTCTCTCATTGGCGTGGAGCATGCATGGTTGATGGAGGAAGATGATGAATAGTTCATTTTAAACCTTCCTTTAAATATTCGTTCATGCTAAGTTAAACATGAAAATGGGCCTAGCCCACTTTGGCTATTTTTTTTCTTTTTTTTTTATTATTTGTTTATTTTTGAAGAGCTCTCTTTTTGATCTTCTCCTTTTTTTTGGGATTTTTGCTAATTTTAATTTCGGACTTTGTGAACCCAAAATTCCCATTTTATCTTTAATGTCCCAAAAGTTTATTTATTTGCAAAAGTATCCCAAAACTTTTATTTATTTATAAAAGACTCGGACAAAATCAGGTGTTCACAAAAGAGTTAATAAATAGTTTTCAAATCATTGCATTCAGACTTAAAACAAGAGAGGTATAAACAACTTTGTTTGTTTTATCGTGAAACTAGTGGCACACTTTCAAGATCCAATTTGACATTGTTTGTTGATGGTCTAACTGGATAGAGAAAATACTTGTTAAAAACAATATGTTGCTTTGAATTCTTCACATTTGAACTTGGAACGAGAGAGATATGACAACATATTCACGTTTTTGGGACCAATTTGAGATATTATGAAATCATGTGAGGCCAATCTGAAACAAATAAAACATTTAGGACCAGTTTAAAATCTACCACATACATTTAGAACCAATTTGAGATTTTGACATAAATTGAACTTGTACGTTTCATAATAAATCAATTAATTATGGCATCACATAATTAATTGTTTTAACTCACATATTGAAGATCAATAGCATTTGTAAGGAGAAGATAAAGTCCCTATAAGTATAAAGAATTAATTAAACATAAAGACAATTTTTGAGCTAGTTATATTGAATTAATTATAGTGATGTTAATTACTTAATTTTTTTTCATTGTCAAAAATGAAAGAGCATAGGTGTCCTATGGGCATAAGTACAAAACAATGCCATAGAAGGGTCACTCACATTTTGATTGCCCAAATTATCTGTTGTCATAAGTGATCACATTTCACAAACGCTTAACTGATTATCACATTTCATTAATGTAATTTCAGAGTAATGGTTATCTATATAAACTCATTCTCGTCTCAACTTTGAAGCACCAATACACACATCTTTCATTTCTCTAGCCCAATATGATGAATGATTTTTTATCTATCTGTCTCACTCTATTCCATGAACAACATGAAGTCTAGTGTGCTAAAAAATGAGTAAATTGACATGTTATTATAAAAATATATGTATTTTTAGTTAATAGAAATTTTGACGTTGATGACTCTTTCTTTTTTGATTTAAGGAAAAAGTACTCTTGATACCCCCAAAATATGAGGTCAATTACAGTTGCATCCCTAAATTTTTTGGCTCATTTATAGTCCAATATTTTCTTTTTTGTGTCAACTCTACCACCAATTTCGGGGTACAATTCACTCAAACATGAAAGATTGGGGCCATAATTGATTAAAATATGAAACATTGAGAGTACAATTGACCCAAAAAAACTTTGACGGTACAATAGAGACTGACTTCATACTATGGAGGTAGCAAAAGTACTTTTGCCTTAATTTAATAAAATCATTATGAAATTTGATGTTACTTAATTTAGTTTCATAATTTGATGTTCTAAATGTTATTCTTCTCGTCAAAATTTTGAGCAATATTCATGGAATACCTGTAATTATTAGTTGATTTCATGGTACTATATATTAGTTGTCATGGATAGATCACAAGGGTCCACTCACGTTTAGTAGACCAAACATCAGATTGAAGAAATTAAAAAGAAAACAAACAAAACAAATTTTAGAGGAAAATCAAATATAAGAGAAGGGAAAATCATATTGTTGTCTCGCATTTGAGACTTTAGAAGGTCTTGGATCAACCACCAACAAATCAAAACTTTTAACGTATTTTAAGAATTTGATCAATTGCAATAGATCAAAGCATGTTGAAAGCGAGGTATACGATATGAATTATTGAAGATAGTCTCTAGTATGTATTTTGTACTATTGTAGGCCATGAGTCTTGCCATCACTTTGTCATGATGTTCTTGCCCATATATATTTATGTGAGAACAAACTAAATTGAAGAGAAATTAATGCTGTAGTTATGAAAGTAAAAGAGTTTTTACATTAAAAAATAAGACAATAATGAGAGTGCACTCATTTATGGTATAACTACAACGTTGTGATCGAGGTTCAAGAACATTATATATCAAATCTCAATTACAAAAGTGTTAAGGTAGTATTTATACTCCAAGACAAAAGAAACCCTAATGAGTCATGAAAACACTAAACCAAAACTAATAAAACATTAATGGACTTTTAAACATGAAGTCAAACTAATTAAAATAACAAATCTGATTTAAATGTGATAAAACACAAGGACATCAAATGACTTAGCCCATAACTAATAAAATTCGTTCTAAAATAAAACCCAAAATAAAAAACAACATTTTAAGCCCAAAATATTATTGTTTAGGCTCAAAGGAGTCTTATGTGTAGCCCGTTGTCCAAGCTCTTTAAAGTCAAGTCTTTGAGCGCAAATCATGTTGTTTAGCTTATCTTTCAGCCCATATTATGCAAGTGACGTTTTCAACATTATTTGTAATGAACCTTTGGCTAGTTGTTGTGCATCATCCCATCTCTTCAAAAGGATTTGACCTTAAATCTTTGAAATATCTCCTTTGCCTTTAATTTCGCATCACCTTACTTTGGTTCCGACAAGGGTGTGGCTCGCTTTGTAACAGTCCACAAGGTGTTTGGCGCTAGTCACCAAGCTCTTACTCAATATTCCGGTCACTCACCGCCATGAAGCCGCCACTACTATCTCCTACGAGGCACATGCCAGGTTGTCCAATCCCGTTTATGGATGTGTCTCCACCAAATCCCAAATCTCTTGAACAAGCGGCAGAGACGAAGACGTGAAACAGCGGCGACGGTGAAGGACAACGACGATGGAGTGGAGAAAACTCCTCTGCAAACACCAATAAAAAAGTTTAAGACATGTGGCACAAGATAAGTCTTTGGATATAGTGGACAATTGTGATCTCTAGATAGCGAAGACAATAGCATAAAAGTACAGTAGAGGATCCATTGCCCGAAAATTCAGAGAACTACAAAGGCTTTTGATTATAGAGGATCCAAGTCCTATAAATAAAAATTTGAGAACAAATTCATATTTGAAGAGTAATTAACGTTGTACTTATGAAAGCAAAAGAGTCTTCACATAAAAAAAGATGAACAATGAGACTACATTCACTTGTGATATAACTATAGTCTTGTGTTTTAGAGTGAATCATTATAGATCAAAATTTTAGATAGAAGATTTCAATGACACATTAGATTTCAAATAAGGGGCCAATTGCGCACACTCTAGAATAGTGATAAAATAAATCAATAAAATATAAATGGAAAAGGAATAGGACCTTGTGTGAGTTTTGTTGTTGCATCTTTGAGGCTGTTTGGACGAAGATTGTTGCTTCAAGTAATGAATTTTTTTTTATCATCAACATCTCATAAAAATCTCCAAATGGCTTTGGTTTCAGTACTCTTGTCTTCATGCCTTCAATACCCTGAGGACATAATGCTTTGTATCACATGCATTTTCTTTTAATGAATTTCTCTTTTGATCAAAAAGATATTGTCATTTTCTATATTCCAAATGGAAGTTGAAGAGTTATCAACTCAATATATTCAAAAGAACTATATATTAAAAAAACAAATTTAATTTGAAAAAATAATACTACTTGAAGACCATTACAATGTCATAATCAAACGAAAGAAACTAATATTATACATACAAAATTTAATTTGTTTGTCACAATGTAGAAGCAAGACTTACCTTGTAACAAGATGGAAAGAAACTAATATTATAAATACATTAATACACTTTAGCATGATTGAATGAGAAATTAAAGACAATGTAAATGGGAGACAAAATATATATGATAAACCAATGTGATCAAATTAAATTAGAATAATATCAGACTAACACAATCACAATATCTTCAATAAGCCTTAAAATTGGTATCATGTAGTTAAGCCATCTAACAATTATGAAAACATATCGATATGCTACATGAATTTTTACATTATAAATTTTTATAAATTTTAATAGACACTCCTGCTACTAGTAGTTGTCATTGATGCTATAATTAAAAGTAATTGAAGTGATGCACTTAAATTTAAAATATGTTTCATGATTAATAAAAAAAATATATATATATTAGTAATAGTTTCAAGGAAAAAAAAATTGGATTTCCTGTCAATTTTTTTAGAAAATATAAAACTAATTTTGATTTTTTTAAAAATGTAAAAACAATTAACAAGACTTATTTTGAAAAACTGGTTCTTAAAAGTATAAACGGGCTAAGTGTATTTGGTTTATCGTGAAAATGTCACACATCTTAAAAAGCCTCAAATTGAAAGTTATCTCATACTAAATATAGAAATGAATATATATATATATTGCCTAGACTTTTATTAAAATTATTTAACTTAAATAAAACAAAAACTAAATAAAAAGAAAGAAAAACATAAAAAAATTAAGCATAGAAAGAAAATAGATACAGAACATAAAAAGCAATAAATAAAAATAAAATAAAATCAACTGATAGAAAAAGGAGTCTTACCTCTTGAGGTGAGATAACATGAAATAAGTGATGGAGATTGTGCCCTAGGGCCAATCATTTTATATGTGTGAACATATTGGTTGACTAATTTATGGATGATAAATTCAGTCATTATCATATTATTAGCATATTTACTATGATAACAATCCCTGATTAATTATGTGATAATTAGTCTAAACTGTCCCTGGTCGCTCATTCAAGTGGGAACTTGAAATGAACTAAGACCAGCATGACCTCGATTATAGAGATACATGCACTAGATGCTTAACGAGAGTCATGGTGCAATTATGTAAGGGTTACAAGTTGCTGGACCGACCCGGAGAGTCCTGCATGGGTTTTAGTCATGAGCTAGCCTCTCCTGTACACCTGTCACGATGCCCTTAGATCTAAGGTCTTGACTATTCCGACGTTATAGTTGTCGAACTTTGGCCTAGTCCAACGTTGTCCGTACCAGGGTAGCCATACAGGCTAGGTACGGGTTTGGTTGATAACCGTGCTGAGGAATGTGGTTGACCAAGATGGAATTTTGTCCCTCATTCACTACAAAAAAAGCGGTCATTAGCTACAGTTAAAACCGTGCCTAAATAGGCTATAAACCGTGGGCAATAAATATGGCAACCGTTGTGTAAACCGTGGCTAACAAGGGCGTCCCATTCCATATTAGCCACGGTTTTTGTAACCGTCGTAGCGTTCTTTTGCCCACGGTTATTAGCGTAAGTAATTATTCTTTAGCCACGGTGATAACCGTCCCTAGTATTTTGTTTATTTTTAAAAAACATTTTTTTGCTTCCATTTAGCCACGGTTTTAACCGTGGCTAAGTGTTTCTCGTATTTTTGCATCCCATTATTCTAAGACGGTGGAAACCGTGGCTAAATCTTCCAATTTCTTGCTGCAATCGCTATTTAACCACGGTGTTAACCGTAGCTAAATATTTATGGTTTCTTTTTTAAAATATAATTAGCTACGGTTTTAACCGTAGCTAAATCTCAGTGTTTTTTTTTAAAAAAAAAAACTGCAATTATATTTCCTTGATTAATTAGCTACTAATTAATTAAGTGAAAAATAAAATTTTTACTAACAGCAAATCCATACAAAGAAAACAAAATACATGGATTAATGATGACATAATGACATTACATCAAAATTCAAAAAGTAAGTCACCTTCAAAAGTTGTAGATGTATTACTAATTAAAAGTTAACTAAAAGAAGAAAACATAATCAGAGCAAACCATCTTCATCAAGGTTGGGTACATCAGAACCAAACTTATCTTGCAGGAATTTATAAAGTGTATTCAACTTATTCTCAGTTTTTGAAAGCTTATCTTGAGTTTGTGAAAGCTCTAACTTGGTCTCTTGATATCCAGCCAAATTCTCTTCCAAAGTATTTACTTGATTTGCTAAATCTTCAACATGGCGTTGAGCAACTCTACCACTAGAGATGTTGGCATTTGTAGTGCTAACTAAAGATGCTTGCAGTCCAAACACACTAGAAGGGCAGGCACCCACTCCCATTCCACGCACACGTCCGGGGTGTTCTGGTCCAAATACTTTTCCTATTGCATCATTTGGTCTTGCAAATATTTTTGAAGAAACACCTAATAAAGCAGCTTGTTCTTGGTCTTCTTCTAAATGCTCAGAAATTTTAGCCTAGAAAGATATTACAAGTGATAAGATGAAAAAGATATAGTATAGTATAAATTATAATTGAATAATTATATATAGTTATAAAATTAAAGAGAATCAACAAACAGAGGGCCAAATATGATCAATCAATTTAATGATATTCGGTCAATCTTCAAAACAAAATTAGCAAGTTAATAGCAAAAATCTGTTCCAAATAGACTCTACCTCAGGTTTAGATGCAGATTAAACCCCTAACATATTATTGAGAAGGAAAAAAAAGCGTATACTATAAAGAACCAGCACAACTAACACAGTAATATCACCAGAGAACTACCAACAGCAAGTCAATAAAATTATATAATAGCAGCCTTTGTGTTTCTTTAAAATGTGTTCTTACACTAAAAACGAATCATTTACAATTTGAAAGACTAAATCTCAAACTTTAAGCACACACGGTCAGTCCAACCATCAGGTCCTACTTCCTAGCTAGAAGAACTCGGCAAAATTAAGGATATTAACAACGAACCATAAAAATCTATTTACCAAAGTGTGCAACGTAAATAGACAAGCTATGCAATGCATAAATGTAGCCGTGCATAATCATATTATATACTTTCATAATTTTATCCCATCTACATGGAACCTCCTCCTTAAGCAAATCTAACCACGTAATTCTGAAGTCAAGTAACATTGATACAACAGATTTCTATGCCATTGTTTGCATTTTGTGAGCACATTGCCTAACATCTTAACATTAGTAACATGAACCAAACATAATTCAACATTAACTTAATGAGATACTCATTTTAAAGATTCATACCTTCACTTTTTCATCTTGATAATAACGTACAAAAATCGACCACTCAGCACTATCCACTTTGGGTGGACAATTGGCAAGTAACTCCTCCATGCTGCAATCAGAGCGAAAGTACTTGCACCGTAACTCATGTTTGTAATTTTTAAACCTTTCTCCTAATGAGCTCATAACCCATTTGCAACCAGCAGCATAATCAAACAAAAAGTTCTCCTTCACATAGTATTTAATTTACAATTACTTATTAAAATGCAGTAATAATAAAGACATAGTAAAAATTGAATTAAAACTAATCTCACATTGTTACCTCTATTATCTTCCATTGTTACCTCTATTATCCAAGGGATGAATTGAACGCTGCACGCTCCTTTGCAATACAAAGAAGCAAAAGTCATAAATACTTATCTTTGTGGTTTTGTACAAAATGTTTTAGATTCACTATCCAACACACTGACACTGTATATATATATAGTACAAGTTGACCCCCTAGTCATTTCAGATTCTAAAACACATCTTGTGCATAATTGGTTTAAAAGTTGTGGTGCCTAGAAGATAAGATAACAAACAAAAGACAAAGGCTAGTAAAGAGAATCATGCACAAGTCCTTATAAAAACCAGAGGGGAGTGGATGTTAATTTTTTTAGACGTTAAATTTTTATGCAGAGATTTGGAAAGTGAGATATTTACATACAAGTGAATAATAGACATATATAGAGAGATGAAATTATATTATCAAATTCCTGATGGGCAACTATAGACAAATATATATATATAGACAACTATAGATATTTGCTGCCCAACTATTCTTAAAATTCAGGAAACATTTAGTTAGGGGCTTATGAAACTGCCACAACCTACTACATGGCCTATCCCACTACTTCCTAAATAACATAAAATGAAAATAATAGACATATACACCACATAAATTGCAGAACCACCACAAAATGAATTGAAAACAGGACAAAGGATAGACAAATTTTATATATCTTATCTTATCTTGAATCAGATTCTTTATGGCTGAATGAATCATATGCTTTTTAGAATGAAGCAGATATTTTGAAGCTATCCCTCTAAAACCAGAATGCAAACACTGCTCATAATACTTTCTCCAGTCTGATTGAATTTCATCCCTTCCTAGAACACAACACTGACACCATCCTTCAATCATCATTCATGGCTTTGGAATTGGTATAAAAGAGTTAATTAAAACCAAGGTATGCAATCTAAGTTAGTTAACATCATCGTTAATTGGGTCCTTCTCATCCAGCAGAAAAATACACTTTGTCGTTGGCAATTCCAATCACCAGTAAATTTGTTCCTCATATGTATCAGTACACACAAATTTCATCCTCCAACAATAATAAACAGAATAACTAATTCAGAGAAGATCATAGAACAAAAAGAAATTAGAAACAAAAACCTTGGGTTTGAGGGAAGATGGAAGGATCAATCAAAGTTGAATGGCGAAATTGTCGAGAAATTAGGGAGGGAGAAAGAGTGCCGAGACTTCGCCGCTGTCAAAGACTTCAAAACGGACTGAGGAGAGAGCCAGATTTTCAACGTGTTCTGCTGTTCCCTTTCGATTTGGCAAAACGGAAAATAGAAACACAAAACAAAACGGAAAATAGAGTCAGATTTCACTCAAAATTGAAAGTAGGGTGCGAAATCGTGTTCGTGTTCGTGAGTAGTGCGAAATCGTGTTCGTGTTCGTGTTCGGAAACCTCACCGGCGGTAACTGACGGGGACGATTCCAGCGGGAAGTTGGGAGCGAGAAGTTGGGACGATTCCAGCAAACATAGCGCGGATGAAAAAAATTTAGGGATTTTAGGATGATATTTGACACATAGCGGGAGAAGATGAAAAAAATTGGTGGGAGACGAAAAAAATAGGGGCGGCAAACATAGCTACGGTGTATTTTTTTATTAGGTATGGTTTACACAAGGGTAGGAAATTGGGAGCTTTTATCTTATTTAGCCACTGTTATAATAATGGTAGCTAAATAAGGGTAGCTAATGACCGCTTTTTTTGTAGTGATTAAAGATGAGAGCTATTTAACTGGGTCCCTTGATGAGTCTGTCCAAGGAATGTGTGGCCACACAGGGGAATGGGACTAACTCAGGAAATCGAGAAAGTTATGGTTTGGATTAACGATGACTTTCCCGTGCCTTATCCAGGACCAAAATATCGTGTGACAATCGGGATCAAGACAAGGTGGTACTAAGGTTAAGTCGTTTGGCGTTAAAGTGATAAACTCACGTGTTTTGGGTAGTCGTGATGACTTGGTAGCAAGCAATCACGACTACCCAAAACACGTGAGTTTATCGCTTTAACGCCAAACGACTTAACCTTAGTACCACCTTGTCTTGATCCCTATTGTCACACGATATCTTGGTTCTGGATAAGGCACGGGAAAGTCATCCTTAATCCAAACCACAACTTTCTCGATTTCCTGAGTTAGTCCCGTTTCCTTGTATGGCCATACATTCTTTGGACAGACTCATTGAGGGAGCCAGTTAGATATCTCTCTTCTTTAATGAGGGACAAAATCCCATATTGGTCAACCACATTCCTCAGCTCTGCAATCAACCAAACCCGTAACTAGCCTGTATGGCTACCCTGCTACGGGCAACGTTGGACTAGGCAAAAGTTCGACAACTACAATGCCGAAATAGTCAAGACCTCAGGTCTAAGGGCATCTCGTCAAGAGTACAGGAGAGACTCGCTTATGACTAAACCCATGCAGGACTCTCCGGGTCGGTCCAGCAACTTGTAACCCCTTACATAATTGCACCATGACTCTCGTTAAGCATCTAGTGCATGTATCTCTATACACCGAGGTCATGCTGGTCTTGGTTCATTCTCGCTCCCACGAGGACAATCGACCAGGGACAGTTTAGATTAATTATCTCATAATTAATCAAGGACGCTATCATAGTAAACATGCTAATAATATGATAACAACATAATTTATCTTCCATAAATTCATCAAAATGTTCAAAACATTTACATAAAATGATTGGCCCTAGGGCACAATCTTCAACAGACTCCCACTTGCACTAGGTACAATCATCAATCGAAATGTTTCTACACTAGGTACATTCATCAATGCGTCTAATCCCCATCGACGTTACTTGACGTTCATGTACGACCCGTGCTAGGGGTTTTGTAAGAGGATCGGCAATTTTATCCTCGAATGCTACTTTACATATCTTGACATCACCATCTCAAGGTGATAACGTCTAAGTGTATATCACTGTCGGAACGTCAGTGGGGACCTAGTCCCATTTGGTGTCTTTCCTGTCTCCACAGGGTGACCACCAAGCATACTTCAGACACTAGTTTTACGGTCCGCGACTCCACGCGACCAAGCCTACATTGTAGAATCAGCAATCGTGCTCTGCTTGGAACCATTCCAACTCACGATGCCTTCGTTCAGGAGAAAACACGTATTCAGACTGCGATTTAAAACATCATGGTCGGTTTGGAAAACGGGCAGCTGTGTAACCAATTACACATCAGTTCCATTGTAAACCAAGAATTTATCCTTAGTTCTTCTTAAGTACTTAAGGATGTTTATGACAGCGGTCCAATGATCCTCACCAGGGTCTTGTTGGAACCAGCTCGTCATGCTTAGGGCAAACGACACATCGGGTCGAGTACACAGCATGACATACATGATGGATCCTATTGCCGAAGCATAAGGGATGCCACTCATGCGCCCTCGCTCAACAAGTGTCTTCGGACATTGTTTCTTGCTCAGGGTCAAGCCATGATTCATCGGAATGAATCCCTTTTTGGAATCTTGCATACTGAACCGCTTCAGTACCTTATCCAAGTATGTACTCTGACTTAATCTAAGAAGCCATCCAGATCTATCTCTATAGATCTTGATGCCTAGAATATAGGCAGCTTCTCCTAAGTCCTTCATTGAGAATGATTTTCCCAACCAAGATTCACAATCTACAAGGTAGGAATGTCATTTCCAATGTGCAAAATGTCCAAGAACACAATTGTGCTCCCACTAACCTTCTTGTAAACACAAGGCTCGTCAAAGTTTTGTAAGAATCCAAACTCTTTGACTTCCTCATCAAAACGATGATTCCAACTCCGCGATGCTTGCTTCAATCCACAAATGGATTTCTGAAGCTTGCACACCTTTCCTGGTTCCTCTGGACATACAAACCCCTCAGGTTGTGTCACGTACACATCCTCGGGCAGCCTTCCATTAAGGAACGCTGTTTTGACATCCATTTGCCATATCTCATAGTCATAATATGCGGCTATGGAAAGGAGGATCCTAATAGATTTGGCCATTGCAACAGGGGAAAACGTTTCGTCATAGTAAATACCATGACGTTGAGTAAACCCCTTTGCAACTAGCCTCGCCTTGAAGATATTGATGTTGCCATCCATGTCGGTTTTCTCCTTAAAACCCACTTGCACCCTACGGCTTTTACACCTTCAGGTGCATCAACTAAGGTCCATACCTTGTTGTCATACATGGATTGCATCTCAGCCTTCATGGCTTCAACCCATTTCTCAGAGTTGGGACCCACGATAGCTTCTTGATAGGTGGTAGGCTCACCACGCTCCATGAGCAACACATCCTTGTTCTCAGTCATCAAAAATCCGTATCTTTGAGGTTGAGAACGTGTTGTATCAAACCTTTGTGGTCCTTGTGTCATTAGAGGAGCTTCCACAACTCCTTGTGGCTCTTCTCTAGTTTCCGTCAGCGCCTCTAGAGTGTCTTGTGGATCTTGAACCTTTTCAAGATCTATCTTACTTCCACTGTTTCTTTTGGAAACAAGATCCCTTTCTAGAAAGAATCCACTTCTGACTACAAACACTTTGTTGTCAGTTGGGTAGTTGGCATGATACCCCCTTGTTTCCTTGGGGTATCCCACAAATAAGCACTTGAGGGATTTGGGAGACAGTTTATCGTTAGGTTGTTGCTTAACGTAAACTTCACATCCCCAAACCTTGAGGTAAGACATAATGGGCTTCTTCCCATTCCATATCTCATATGGTGTCTTCTCAACTTCCTTAGACGGAACACGGTTAAGTGTGAACGCGGCAGTTTCTAGAGCATATCCCCAAAAGGATGGCGAAAGATCTGTTTGACTCATCATAGATCGAACCATGTCCAATAGAGTTCGATTCCTCCTCACAGAAACACCATTCCACTGTGGGGTTCCTAGAGGAGTAAGTTGTGAGACTATCCCACAACTTTTAAGATGATCAATAAATTCTTGACTCAAATACTCGCCTCCTCGATCAGATCGAAGGACTTTGATTTTCTTGTCAAATTGGTTCTCTACCTCATTTTGAAATCTCTTCAACATTTCAAAAGACTCTGACTTGTGCTTCATTAGGTAGACGTAGCCATACCTACTGAAGTCGTCAGTGAACGTAACGAAAAAAGAGTAGCCACCTCTAGCTTGAGTACTCATAGGTCCACATACATCACTATGTATGATCCCCAATAAGTCAGACCCCCTCTCATTGTGTCCAGTGAAGGACGCCTTCGTCATTTTACCAAGTAGACAATATTCGCAAGCATCATATGATTCAAAATCAAATGATCTTAGAAGTCCATCCTTATGGAGCTTCTCCAGGCGTTTCTCGTTTATATGGCCTAAACGACAATGCCAAAGGTATGTAGGATTAGATTCGCTAATCTTAATCCTTTTCGTATCAATGTTATAAATATTGTTATCGCGTTGACGTTCCAATTTTAAGATGCAATGATTATCTTGCAAATCACCGTAAGCAAATAAACATCATCTTTATAAATCGAACTCCTTCCATTACATTTAACACATGTAAAAACTTTCTTATCAAATAAGAAAGAGAAACATTGTTTGAACTTAAAGAAGGTACATAATAACAGTAAATAAGCCCAGAGGGAAAAATAAGCTCGCATGTTCCTACATGAATAGCAACAACCCTTGCTCCATTACCTTCACGCAGATCCACCTCGCTTCTGTCCAGGTTTCTACTGTCTCTAAGACCCTTCACATCAAATGTGAGAACCACATGTTGTATCTAATGCCCAAGTGGTTTAAGTAGAAAAGAACATTCATAACAAAAATACCCGAAGTAGAGGCCTCAGCGCCTTTCTTCTGTTTCTTCAGATCTTCCATATAGAGTTTGCAATTCCTCTTCCAATGTCCTGGCTTTTGACAGAAAAAGCAAATTGCATCCTTTGTGGGCTTTGCCTTCTTGGCAGGTTGTGGGTTGGGCTTAGTCGCTGGCTTGGTCTCACCAGCCACGGCGTTTCCCTTCCTCTTTGCTTTGCCCTTCCCTTTCCCCTGGTTCTGGAACATTTCCTTGAGATGTGTGACCATTCTCAAAAGCCGACAATATTCCCGTGTTCAACTCTTGGACCATCGTGGCTAGCAACGTCCACAGAGTCATTGAAGTGCTTCTCATAAGCAGTTCCTTGAGCTCTTGGTGCATCCTTGGCATGCTCTTCAGGGGAGGGATTCTTAGGACAAAAAGCTTCCTTCGTTGGGTGAGAACAATTCTCAAATTATAAAACTAGTCAAGGAAGTTTGTCCCAGACAGCTTATCCTTCTCAAGGATAGATCGTAGTGATAACGTTGAACTATTGTTTGCCATCGATTCAACAACTAAGATATGAAGGTTAATTAGCAAAATATATCCACCATTTTATAAAACCCAGTAAAATTATTATTAGTGGCTAAGATCCATATTTGACCAAAGTTTACCGTCGCGTAGGCGATCATGCACCCTCAGGTTATTTAGGTAGGTAACTCTTTACCAATCACATCTCATGTGACTCTTAGATCTTTATGGGACTGTATCATCTTATGATACCTATTATGGCATGTTTATCCCATCTAATGCCTTGAGGTCCAAATCCGATTTGATAACCCCATTAAGTCACACAATAAAACTCGTGAATGGCTAGGCTCAAAACAACGAGACCGAAGCCCGACCCCATATCATCAAGGCCCACTAAACACGTGTCGCTTAGGCGATCACCACATTTAAAAAACCCAGATTTCAACAAGGCGCTGCGTTGAATCTCCCATTCACCCATGTCTCTTCAAGGTCAAGGTAGATACGTGTTGCGTAGGCGATCACCGCTCCACGATGAACAAGATTTTAACAGGGTGTTTTATTGATGGCTTTAAAACTTAAGATTTTTAAAAGGGTTTAATTTTAAGGTTTCGTTTTAGGTTCAATTTTAAATCTTATTTAAAATTAAACGAGTTGTGCCATGTGTCCATACCCCATGTATCGCATACATCTGAGACACATGTCCGAATTTTGTATCTCATACAAAATTCTACGTTCGTATCAAATACGTATTTATGCGTGAATTTAAAATTATAAAGCATGTTAAAATCGCACTCCTACACATACATCTAGCGAAGATTGCATCACATACAAACATTCTAAATGCATATAAAGACCGTGTTCGGATATGGCTCGTCTACCCTAAAATTCTCTCAATCCAATGAGAGAACTTTTCTAAAAAGAAAATAAAATTACATTGTGAAGACCTCGTTACATGAGGTATAAACAAAATAAAATTACAACAAGAATTTCAAGGAGACGACATGCAGGCCGTATTTACCAAAATACCTAGAGCCATATCCAATCACCATATTTATAAATACATGAACACTTCATATATATAAATACATACAAAAACACGGCAAACATACAACACATACAAAACCAATTTTTGATTGTGTTCAATTAGGGTTTGTCCAATTTAACATGCCCTCTTAAAATTAAGTCTTGTACCAATAATTAAAATTCAAGAATCCAATTCAAGAATTTCGAATTATTGGCCTAAAATTAATAAATTCTTAATTTAAAAATTTCGACCACCCTATATATATTATAATTAAAACAATTTTAATTAATATATATAATTAGGGTTTTCGACCAAGACATAAAATTTTAAGATAATTATAAAACCAATCCAATTGTTTTTTCCTATGTATCACATACATATTTTGCACCAATTTTAGATAGTATTCCAAAACTTTGTGGTGGATCTTTTCGTAAAACATTTTAGCATACAATTGAAAGCGGTAAAACATACATCATACATCTTATGTATAATCACCAAAAACTAATATAGACCCAAGAATAGCGTGGCTCTAATACCACTGTTGGGAAAACACGGTAACAAAACACACAAATTAAAACTCTTTTAAAATTGTGTTTACTTTAGGTCTGTGCAATTTTAACATGCCCTTTTCTTGAGATTAGGCCTTTTGTCAATAATTATAAATACCATGAATCTCATTCAAGAATTTATAAATATTGACCCCCAAAAATATTAAAATTCCAAATTTTAATAATTTTCAGCCACCTATATAATTATTATAATTATACAGGATTTTCGATTTTGGCCTAAAACATCAAGAAAAATTTTTCCTTCGATCCAATCGACTTATATGTATCTCATACATATAATTTGCACAATTTTTCTATAGATTGATTTTAAGAAAACTGATCGGTGGATTTCTTTGTAAAACCAATTTGATTGAAAGCGGTAAACACAAAACGCAAAAATTCATACATCTCATGCACAAACATACAGTTTTAAATCCTAGAACTAGCGTGGCTCTGATACCACTGTTGGGAATCCTAGGCGCCTAAGGCAGCGGAAGCAAAAATAAAATTAAAAATAACGCCTAGGTCCTATGATTCCCGAACGGATCCGCTAGTCGAATTTAAACTTTTGGTTAGTGTTATACCTCAGAGTTTCGAATCAATCGGTTGAACGGGCGAGTTCCACGGAGTCCACTCCCAGAGTTCTCCCTCTGCCAGTAATCCACACGAACAGTTTCCTTGATCACCGAGGTGCTAGCCTCCAATTCTTTTCTCCAAAAGAATTCCGGGACCAATCTACAGACCTCTGAATTTCAAGAACTCCTTCTTGAAAATCAGCAATGGAGGTGGCGCTAAGAAGAATCCCCCCACAAGAACTCCTTCTTGCCTATTCTTCTCTCAAAACCCTAATTTAGGAACATAGTCGAAATCCCTCTCTAACTCTTAGAGAAAGTCGACTTTCTCA
>QANZ01026731.1:48998-96643 GCA_003254925.1 Chamaecrista fasciculata | reverse complement strand
ATTCAATGGATTGGTTATTCTTTCATTTCAATCGTATGGTCATCTCCAGACAGAAAGCAGAGAAAGGGTTTTGCTTCAGCTTTGCGACTTATTTGCTTGCAGGCTGTGTGAAAATCTTGCCATCTGAAATATGCGTCCATTATATTTGTCTTTATAAAAGTAATATCACAGGGTTGTACCAAATTCCTGTATGGTTCTCATTCTCACATCTCAATAAATGAAAGTTGTTCTCTGCATTTTAGAAATTCGTTACCTTTATTTACTCTAAGCCATTGATAGTTTGGTCAATCTCTTGCGAAATAACCAAAAGTTGAATGAAAAATTGAGAGTAAAAACACAAAAGGTGAGAATGAATTGTTATATAATTAAGAGTATTGAAAAGGCAGAGATGCCTTTCATATGTTCCTCAGTATGTTTAAAGGAGAAATTCTACAGGAAAACAACTCTTACAATTCGCATAACACCTGATAAGTTCTATAAAGGTGGAAGTTTTTAAAGTACTACCATTGACCCGTTTAAGGTAAGAATTCAAACTAGAATCAAGCCAATTCTAACTCAAAAAATTGTATGATAACGAACATCTCACTAGACGAAAAGCCATGTTCTCCGCCTTCCATGCATTGTCTATAAACCAGTCAACATCTGTTAATGGGGTAACTTTATTGTGAATCGTTAGAAGTAATTCAAATCTAAAATTTGGCCATCACTTTTTTCCCAGACCAAGTTCATCTCACTGATATTATACCTTAAGTATGTTTAGATTGAAGATTAAAGAGAAAAATGGGAGAGTGAAAGAGATGATTGAGATCTCTTTCCTTTGTTTGGAAAGTTAAAAAATAGAGGGAAAGATAATAAAATATTAATATGTAATCCCTCCATCCTCTATTACTCTCCCAAGGAAAAAAGATATATCAAGATAATCTCTCATTCCTCTCCTGGTTGTCAAACATACTGTAAATAAGCATATGATGAAGTTTGTAGAACTTTATACGTAAGATCATGTCCGGTAGTAATGGCAAGCATTGTCACGTGCTATAAGCACAGATACCCTATCAAATAAGGCATCAATGTGTTTGACAACATGTTGAACTTACGACGCAAGTGACATTTGAAATAAAACTTGACACTACTTTGTTGGGTGGCAGATTTGTAGTGTCGTTTTGTGTTGTCCTGTGTACAATCTTATTGTTGGGTGCTTGTATCAGATACATATGACTAATCAAATTATATTTTGGCATTGCAAGTATTAACGTATTCCAGTGTGTATCTAAGTTGTATTTGGTGTTGATGTCAGTGTCCATACTTTTTAGCTTGTGTACATTAGAATCTATAAATCTAATTGCAGGCAATTTGATAGCTGGTCTTGGTCTCTTTGGATCACCTCTTTGTGACGAAGGATAACAGCATCTAAACTTGTAAACATATTCAATGGATTGGGTAATCTTTCATTTCAATTGGATTAACCTCACCGAACAGAAAAGCAGATGTGTCCGAGATTTTCAACTTACATGTAATTAATATTAAATAGATGTATCATACAAGCGGTGGCTTGGCTCCCCTACTCCAATAATTCTCAAATCTAAATATGTAAAATTGTTTTACAATTAGGAATTGAAGGAAATGGGAGAGATTGGATCATTGGACACTTACTTCTTCCTCTTGTTTGAGAAGCCACACTTCCTCCAAAATATTCTAATATAAGATATTTAGAATGTATGAAAGGAAAGAAGAATAGAGAATTAAAAATTAATCTATCATCATCTTTCTCTCCAATTTTTTAACTCCCAAACAAGGGGAAAGGATTTCATACCTCTCCTGCTCTCTCTATTTACCCTCTTTAATCTCTTTTCGAACATACCATAAAATTTGGACTCTCTTTCTTCTAAGCTCTACAATCTGCACTTTGATCCAGTGTTCAAATTCTCGGACCAGCCTGACCATGTTGCTCAAACCTGAAACCCGTTATTGATTTGGTTCACAATTCTTTTAATAAATGTTTGCTAAAATGCACCAAAGACAACCAAAACTGACCCAGTTGATTTTGAAAATATACTGCTCTCTCACAGATTTTGTTTAATGCTTTAATATGGATCTTGCTGGTACATGGTTTTAATATCATGGATTTGAATATTTGATTGATAAAATCCGGATTAGAATTTTAATTTATCTTCATACTTTGAGATTCTGCTGGCATATGGTTTAAAATTTATGACTTATTTGCTATCTCTTTTATATGACCAAAAAATTAGGCGACAATTACGAAACATAATGAAAATTAAATGTTAAATCCTTTTGTGAGTTCTACTTTTTTTTCGCTAGTTTAGCAATTAAAGAGAGGAACTTCAGGAAAATAAAGAGACATGGTATACTCCTTATATCACGGAAAAGTTCAAAAGGAAAGTTTCTCAAAATTAAGTACTAATCATCTACAACTTTTGTACACCGATATATTACTTCTTTACGTTCTCTCATATAACTAACTGCCTTAATAACATCGCGTACTTACCTCCTCAAACTGGACAAGCAGATTCATCCATCACATAATGCTCATTTTGGCGATTTTGTCAATCCTCCCAGCTCCATAGCCTCAATCAATTCCTCTAAAACCTGCACAATTTGGTTTTGTATCTCTGATTACATTGATATCCTCGTTAATTCAGATTCTTCGTTTGTTATGTCACTATGGCGTGGCCTCTCGTGAACCCATTTCACCCTTGTTTCTTTTTAGGAAACACCTGTGTTATGTTAATGTCAAAATGAGCTTGCTAGCTTATCACTATGATAACAAATGCTTTCCACAAAGATATCATCTTTTACCATTATGTTTAAAAAAATCTAAGGATCATCTTACAAAATAAAAAAATGGTATATCCTTTAAATAACTAAATGACCACATTTTTTCAGAAAGTGACTGCAAGATTCGATTAGTTTGTGACTGTGTGTCCAAGCGTGTTTGAGTCTGAATAACTCAATAACTATACAAAATTTTCACAGGCAATATCATCATCAAATACTGTAGTGAAATAGCAAATAACAACCATACCTCTTAAAGAGTCCATTGCAGTATCAAATGCAACCTTCAAGTCATTTTCCAAAAAGCAATTTCTTGTTCTTGAATTCATTAAAAGTCACCATCTCATACCAATGTCACCTCTGCCATATCATTCAAGTTCAGCACTGAATAGCGAATCCAGGTGCTGAAATAATTTCCTTGCATACATGATTGCAAGATATATTTAATCAGACAACCTTTTATATGCATGTTCTCCTCTTCAAGATCCCATCCATTAGCTTGATGTAGGCATATTTATTTACTGTAACCCCTTTCTGTTCCGACTCTTGATATAATCTCATTGCCTCCTTATGCCTCCCTTGAGCACACAAATCACTTATTTGATCTGAGTAAAGTACAGAACAGGAATCGGGTTCTTGGGAGGTATCAAGAATCTTCACATCTTGCCCTGTCTCTTTAAGTTTTGATTGGAATTTCTCTGCTTCTTCAGTTCTACCAGCATCATTAAGTGCAGCAGAGATGGCATCATAAGTATACTGATCAGGCCCTAATTGTTTTTCTTCCATTTCAGTAATAAGATCAAATGCATCATCAAACCTCTCTTCTTTGCAAAGGCCAGATATCATTGTGTTGTATGTAACTGCATCAACAAGCTTCCCTTTAGAGATCCATGAGTTAAAAAGTTTAAGAGCCTTCTCAAGCATACCCTCCTTACAAAGTCCACAAAGAAGAATGTTACATGTAAAGATATCTGGCTTGAATGAATTCTCAACCATTTTGTTGTGGAATTGAAATGCTTTCTCCACCATTTTCTCCCTGCAGTAACCAAGAATGATTATGTTGTATGTAATTTCATCAGGCAACAAACCCCTCTCTATTAGCTCGTTCAATTTCTCTACTGCTTGATCAGTTTTTAAGGACATGCACAGCCCTCTAATTAATGTGTTATAAGTGATAATACTAGGAATAATTCCCTTCTCCTTCATCTCATCCCATAGCTTCAGAGCTTTGTCCCTTTGTTCATCCTTAAAGTATCCCATGATTAGTGTTCCATAGGTTACTTCATCAAGAATATAGCCTCGTTTCTGGGCCTTCTTGACTAACTCATTTGCCTCCTCAAGTTTCATCTCTGCACACAAAGCATGTAATACAGTATTAAGTGTAATAGTATCAGCTTTCAACCCCTTCCTCACCATTTCATCCATCATCTTGAACGCTTCTTCAAAATTCCCTGCTTTACAATAACCACTAATCATGGTATTATAAGTAAAAGTGTCTGGAGAAAACCCACTTTCTACCATCTTCATTACAATTTTGTTAGCTTCATCAATTTTACCTTCCTTAATGAACCACTTCACCATTATATTGTGAGTCACTGAATTCATCTGGACTCCTTTAATCTTCATTTCCTCAATTAACTTGAATGCCTCTACACTGCCCCGCCACTCAAAACACCCATCAATCAAAGTGTTATATGTAACAACGTCAGGTATCAATTTCAAATTCTCCATCTCATCTCTAAGCCTAATAGCTTCATCAATCTTACCATCATCACACAAGCCCCTTATCATTGTATTGTAAGTCCAAATATCTGGCAACATATTATTTTGTGTCATCAACTCCATAATATGCGCGGCCTCCTTTAACCATTTTAATCTACAATAACCATGCACCAAAATATTATATGTGTTCCTATTTGGAACCAAGCCAGTCTCTTTCATGTCAAGCAACATTTCCCGCACCTTACTCAACTGACCTGTCTTACAGAGTGCATTCAAAATGGTATTATAAGTGACATTATCAGGTGAACATCCAAACTCACCCATCTGATTCATTAGCTTAACAGCTTCCTCAAACTTATTATCCGCACAATACCCATGAATCAATATGTTAAAAGTGTTAGTGTTAGGTTTCACCTGAAGTTCAATCGCATCATTGAAAACATCCCTGGAATTGGACAGAGAATACGAAGACGAGCCTCTTACCAGCGCATTGATAAGCGTATTGCAAGTGAGCAGATTAGGTTTCATGCGCAAACGCTTCATCTTCTTGAAAATCTGCAGAGCGAGATGAGGATGGCCGGCTTGAACGTAGGCTCCGATTGAAGTATCAAGTAGGGCTTTGGAGGCTTTAGGAACGAGGCGAGGCTGTTTAAGAAGAGAAGCGTGGAGAGAGTGGTTGCGATCGGAGGAGATGAAAGAGAGGAGAAGAGACTTAGCGTCGGGGAATTTGTTGTATCGGAAGAGACGAGAGACGAGAGTGAGGAGAGGGAAGGGACTGCCGTAGACGGCGGTCGGAGAGTGAGTTTGAAGCCACCGGAAAAAGGAGAAGAGGGTGGCGGGACGAGAAGCGAGGGATTTGGAAGAGAAGATAGAGAGAAGGAGAGGGAGATTTGAAGTGAGGTGGGGAATGTAGTGTTTGAGATGGTGCGATGGATCGCCGCCGCCGTCGTCGGCGGTGAGGATGGTGGTTATGGTTTGAAGAAGATCGGAATCAGACGACGGCGAATTCGACGACCTAGGAGGAGAATTCATGTTACTTTCTTTCCAATCTCACTTCACCCTCATTCGGATTAAACCCTTGTAATGGAGTGAGTAACGCATTGTCAATTATCTAATAGTGAATACCCTAAGTTTGAATTTGGCCAAAACCTCAAATTAGCCCTAAATATTTTATTTATTTTAAATTAGTTCTACATGTTTCAATAATTTCTTGAATTGGTCACAAAATACTAAATGCAGTGATATCATTCTCGTTTTAAATATTTGAAGAATTGAGGCTAAAAGTCTATGAATGCAACAAGCTCTATAAGAAAAAAAAAAATGAAGACTAATCAAGAATCTACTGCTGAGCAATCAAGATGCAGAGCTTGTATAATGGGAATACATTTAAATTATATGAGAATTTCAATCCCACAATTGAGGAGCTACGGTTGAAGTAGCCAACTAATGCTCCACCATGAACTGATTGTTTCTCGGTTCACTTTTATTTTCTTCTGTCTTAGTCTTAGTTTAAAAAAATAAGAGCAAAGAGAACTATTACATATACTTGTATACATATACAGAAACAAACAAAATTATATATAAATAGGTTAGACTATGATGTAAAGTTTTATTTTGGAGCATAGCATGTAATAGATTTGACAAATAAAATTATGACACATAGAATCTAGGTAAAAAACTTGTTGGTGCTCTCAACGTTTGGGGTCAGTTTCAGTTATGCTCTCAAGATTTGTTTTGTGTCAGTTATGCCTCCAGCGTTTCACATTGTTGTTAATTATACGTTAATCTCAATTTTTTGGGGCTAAAGTCTTATTTTGGTCACTCAAGTTTGTTCAAAGTTTCATTTTGGTCCCTCCAGTCTCCGGCGAACTTTTCGGCGAGATACACGGTGACTCCGACGACTACGAAAACTCTTATTCCAAGGTTTTTTGATCTCCTGAGTTCAATGACAACCTCCATTTTGTAAACAAAATGACTGGTAAGCCGCCGAAAAATCACATAGTCGCCAAAAAATTTACACAATCGCAAAAAAAAAATGACCGGCAACCCCTCATCATTGAAATCCTCAACATCATCATCTTCATACTTATTCAGGTCGCCGTCATCGTCCTAATCCTCATCACTATCGTCTTAAAAGTTAAAGCAATCTAACAAGGATGTGATTTTGGGGCAAGATAGGTAAGGTTCTTTCCACATAAGAATGGTAAAGAAATTGTTACTTGGCATTGGCATTCAATGTGGAAGACATTTGAGAACTCTTGAATCAATGAATGGTGAGTGATTAGAAAAAAGAGTGAAATGGTGTGGATGAAATCAAGTGTCCCATAAACATTAAATGAATAATGAAGACCACCACCCGTACTGCGATTGAGAGAAAACTTGGGCTGCTCTCGTCGTTGCCATTTTGGGTCTACGTTTAGGGTTGGGGCTGTTGGGATTTATTTTGGTATTATTTTTTAATTTTCAAAAGTTAATTATTTGCCACATAAGAAGTATATTTGGCATTTTTATAAATTAATTTTTGCTCCTTGGATGTTGATTTGATTTGGATTTCTGTTATTGAGGTTTAATAGAAGGGGTTTTCTCACACAAAAAGAAAAATTCAAGGGAGTGTTTTATGCAATTTCAAATTTTAGGGGGTGGGGGAGGGGGGTAAACTTCAGAGTTCGGGGGAGGGTGTTGTGCATTTTGGTCAAAATAATTTTTTTTAAAAATAAACTATAGGGACTAAATTTAAAATTAAGATAAAAAATATGGATCAAATGATTAATTTTCCTAATTATTTATTGTTTTAGGGACTAATTTACAAGAAGTCTAAGTTTTATAGAAAATATACTAATTTTAAGCATAATATGAAATTTGCCTCTTTAACATGTTGCCTATTTATTATTTAGAACTATCGGGTTACATTAATGATTATAATTGTGCCACTTCACTCATATTGCATCCATGCAACAAGTTGCATTTTAGATTATTCCTATAAATATATATATATACACACTTGTTTTATTATGGACATATCGTACATAATTCAATTTTGTTCCTATAAATATATATATATATATATAAGACTCCATTAGTCCCTTTTTGCATTTACAATTAGTTCATTTTCTTCTGGCTTCATTTGGAGCCTATGCTTTTTTTTTTTTAATTTTTGTACTTGCTTTAATGGAGTTGATCTCTTTTCTTTTCTTTTTCTCATTTTGAGCCTTTTTATTTTCTAGGCCTTTGTTCCTTCTTCCTTTGTTTATTTCCTTTTATTACGCAACATATATTTAAGTCTTATATTATGCATTTAAATATTTTGACTAATAATAATTCATAATTTAAAATAATTTTTGTCTAGCCATCAGAAATAGTTTGCAGCCCAAAGAATCATCTCTGGATAGGACTTCTGCATTCTTCAAATCAATTTTTTTTCCTACAAATAATCCCTACTTTCCCTAGCTTAATTGTTTCCCAAATATCATCCAATATGATGAGGATCTTTTTTCTCCCGTATCATCTGACGCCATCTATATGATCTGCCAAGTTCTAGATCTAGCTAATCTGCTATTTCACCTTGAATTCTTTCCTGGTTTGGATTTTAAGATACTCTTGCCATAACCACAATATCAAATAACATTTCATCCTTAGCATGTCTAGCAACTTGTTTCATTAGGGTGCTCTTGCCTATACTGCCTAATCCATAAACACCAATGATGCTTATACTGGAGTCATTTAAAGCCTACAAAATTTCCTTCGTGGTTGGAATCATTAACTCAACGATCATTAAACGTCCAACTGCCAAAGTGGATCCAACCCCACATAGAGGAGATTGGAAGGTCACTTCACTGAAGTTATGAAATTGTTACATTTAGATTTGTAGCAAGAAAAAATATAACTAACTTAGCTTGTTTGATCATAATATGAGTGTCCCACTTTTAGAATTATAATTGACAATGTTTGTTGACGACCCTAACTATATAGAGAAATGACTCTTTGAAATCAACTTATAGCTCTAAACTCATCACATTTAAACTTGAAACGAAAGAGATATGCCCACTTTTAATTGTTTGGGACCAATTTGAAAAATTATGAAAATAAGTAAGATCAATCTAAAACAAATGAAACATTTAATACCAACTTGAGGTTTTGACTAAGATTTTTTTAAAAAGATTGTTAATTGTTTTTTTTTTATAATTTTTATGATTGTTATTATATTTTGTATTATGGTTGTAATTAATATAAGAAAAAAAAATTAAAAAATATATTTTGTAGAAATTTTAACAAAAACTTAGAGAAAATTTATTATTTGGTTCTGAATTTGTACTACGTTAATAAATCATAATCTAAATATTTGGCAAATAATTTAGTGTCTAAATAAAATTCAAGAGCAAATAAATGTACCTGCCCAGGAAGATAACTTAGGGTACGTTTGGATGGGGTTATGAGTTAAAGAAAGGATAAAGGAAGAGGGAGGTAATAAAGGAGAGGTAAATGATCTGTGTTATAAATGAGGTTTTTAGTAAATGGTGTTTGGGAAAATTAGAGATAAAAGAGGAATTATGATGTGAAATTATTTTAAAGGGTATGTAATGATTATGGTGGGTTGAAATAATTGTATTGGTATTTTAAAGTTGTATAGGGGTAAAAATGGTAAAAATAAAGGAGAATAAATGAGTGTTATTTTGGTGTTAGTAAAGTGGTATGATAAAAGATTTCCTTGAAATTTGTATTAACGGAGAAGTTAATAAAGGAGATTTTTGTAGTTGTATGGAAAAGGAGGTTGGAGGTATGAATGTGGGACCAAAATGTAATTTTTGAGTATTGAATTGTAAATTTTTGGGGACTACATTATATATTTTTCCTGTTTACTGTCTTTTAATTTATTTTAAAATTTTAATACTACAAAAAATATTACCCATGTATATAATAGAGGAGGGACCAAAATGTATATTTTCTGGGGTTGAATTATGTATTTTTTTCTAAATTTTGTTCTTCAGTAGTTGCAGAACCAAAAATATTAGCCATATATATACTGAATGATGAATCAATATGTATATTTTTTTATATAAATTATACATTTTTTCTCAATAGTGTATAGTACAAAAAAATATTATCTATAAATATACGTATGGGTGACAATTTCAACCCATTACTCACCAACCCAACCAACTACAAAATTAACCAACCCAACCCAACCCATTTAGATAATGGATCAAGATGGGTTGAGTCCAAAATTGACCCATTAAAATTTGGGTTGGGTTGGATAAAACCAATAGATTACTCAACCCAACCCAGATTTGTATCAAAACTACGTAGTTTCACGAAATGGTGAATATTAATTTCATAAACTTTTGCAAAAATTATAAATGACCCTAAAAAATTTCAAAATTTACAAAAACATCCCTAAACCATAATATTTGAGGATTAAAATGAAAATTATAAAAAAAATTGGACTAAAATTGTAATTTTGAAAAATATTGAAAAAATGATAAAATTACAGATTAGTCCTAAATTTGGAAAAATAATGCATTTTAGTCCCACCAAACTGTGAGTTCAATGAAAGGAAGATGAATTTTGCAAAAATTACATAATTCCCCTAAATATATTCAAAATTTACAAAAAAGTCCCTAGATCATGATATTCAAGGACTAAAATGAAAATTTTAAAAAATAAGTGGGGTTAAAATGTAATTTTTAAAATTATGAAAAAGGTGGAAATTGCAAATCAGTCCAAAATCTGAAAAAAATACTATTTAGTCCTAAATTTGAATAATTTAAAAATTATTCTAATTAATTAGTTTATAAATTTAATAATATAAATACTTTAAAATGGGTTCATAGGTTGGGTTGGGTCAACCCTTAATTTTATAGGTCATGACCCACCCATGACCCATTTAGAAAATATAAATGGGTCAATGACCCATTTATGACCCAACCATTTAAAAACCCAACACAAAATCAACCCAACCATTTGCCACCCCTATATATACGGGAAGAGTGACCAAACTGTAAAGTTTTGGGATTTGAGAATTGTAATTTTTTTCTTCTATTGATTTTTTATTTATTTTTTCACCACAAAAAAATTACTCATATATGTGTTAGAGTTTTGACCAAACTGTAATTAAATTTTCACACCACCAAAAATATATTTTTTCTCATTAATGTTTCTGAATTATGCTTATAAATTTTCACACCACAAAAAATATTACCCTAGAATAATTATATTAGTGCAGGAAGGACTATNTGTAGCTCTAGTATTAAAAGAGTATTGGGAGATGAAGGAAACATAAATGAACATAAAAGACATCCCAAACGCACCCTTAGATAGAAAAAATTGTGGAGAAAATAAGTCTTGTCCATTTTTTATTAGTGTAGAATTGTTAGATTAATAGGCAAATATGCTTGGAGCATGTCCTTGTGGTGGTTTCAAGCCCCACATCGGTGGGAAATAAATGTGTTTAAGTATTTAAGTAGGTTATATAAGAATAAAGACAAACATTTATGTTAAATGTTTTGTTATTTTTGTCTCAGGCTAAAAAAGACTATTGTATTACAGAAGTAATATGTCCGTGTAGCTGTGTATACGAAATTCAAATAATTATATAATGTTCTGTGTTTTTATCAATATTATTTACATTTTCATATTAAAAAAGAAACGTAAAATTTCACGGGTTTTAAATTATAAGAGAGATTGATAGATAAAAGGAAAAAGGAAAAGAGAGATGTAATGAAAACTGAAATGGAAGTTTATGATATAATGTCACGAGACCCATATGTCTAAACTAATTAATATTTCAAGAAGACTATAAAGTTTTCACATGCTGGGTTGGATTTTATATTGAAAAACACAAATCGAGAAGTTGTCGAGACTTGAGAAATAAGAATATAAGATCTTTGATGCCATAGTCGTCGTTTTATAATGTTTTTTTTAATATTCGTCACCGACGACGCGTTTCATGTGGATTGGTATGTGAACGACAACTCGATTGGGCCGACCCACCCGCGAAAATTCCAGAAACAAAATTGTAGACGCGATTTTTATGTTTTATTTATTTATTTTATTTTATTTTATTTTTCCTTCGATAAACCCTATAAATACTCTGCGAATCTTCTTGTTGTCCAAGCTACTTTCATTTCGATTCGATACTTTGAGGTCTGACTTCTGAGCTCACGCAGCGACAAACTATGGCTGCTGCTGATGTTGCTACCCACGACATTCAATCTCTCCTCTCTTCCTCGGAGAGAGACTACCTCGTTCGAAACAACGGTGACCAGGTAGCTACTTGCTTTGTTTGGTCCTTTCTGTTTTTTTAGATCTGTTACTTTCTCCGAAGGCATCGAGTCTGTTGTAGTGTTCCATTTCTCCTTTCTGGTTTATTTTTTTATGAAAGCCTTAATTAGTACTAGATGCCTCACTCTTTTATGTTTTTTTCTTTTTTTTCTGAATCGTGATTGATTTTTTATTACGAGATTTCAATTTTGGATATGCTAGATGATTTCCCGCTGTAGATATACTGTTTGATTCGAAATTAGAATTGATTTGAGCATTAATTTTCAGGTTAAAATTGAGAGCTTAAAGGGAAAGAAAGTGGGATTGTACTTTTCAGCGTCATGGTGCGGGCCTTGCCGGCGATTCACGCCGACGTTGGTGGAGTTGTACAATGAAATTCACCTTGTTCGATTCTCACCTTGTTCGATTTGNAATCGTGATTGATTTTTTATTACGAGATTTCAATTTTGGATATGCTAGATGATTTCCCGCTGTAGATATACTGTTTGATTCGAAATTAGAATTGATTTGAGCATTAATTTTCAGGTTAAAATTGAGAGCTTAAAGGGAAAGAAAGTGGGATTGTACTTTTCAGCGTCATGGTGCGGGCCTTGCCGGCGATTCACTCCGACGTTGGTGGAGTTGTACAATGAAGTGTCTTCCAAAGGAGATTTCGAGGTAATCTTCGTGTCGGCCGATGAAGACGAGGAAGCCTTCCAAGGCTACTTTTCCAAGATGCCATGGCTGGCCGTACCCTTTTCGGATTCCGACACTCGCAGCCACCTGGATGAACTATTCGAGGTTAGGGGGATTCCTCAGCTCGTAATCCTCGAGGAAAACGGTAAAGTCGCTAGCGATAGAGGCGTGGAGGTTGTACGCGAGTACGGAGTGGAAGCATACCCGTTTACATCGGAGAGAATCAAAGAGTTGAAAGATCAGGAAGAGGAAGCCAAGAAGAACCAGTCCCTCACTTCTCTCCTTGTCTCCAAGTCCCGTAACTTTCTCCTATCTTGTCAAGATGGAAAACAGGTAAATTCCTCAAATTTTCATTTTAGTCCTTAAACTATAAGGTGAATTCTGTTTTGTGAGTTTGTAGGTGCCTGTGTCTGATCTAGAAGGGAAGACAGTGGGTCTGTACTTCTCTTTGTTCACATATCCATCATGCGTGGAGTTCATACCCCAGCTAGTGGAGGTTTACACTAAGCTGAAGGCCAAGGGAGAGAAGTTCGAGGTTGTGTTAGTTCCTCTTGATAGCGACGAAGATGGCTTCAAGGATCAAGTCAATACTCTACCTTGGCTTGCCTTGCCTTTCAAGGACAAGTCCTGTGAGAAACTCGCTCGCTACTTCGAGCTTGATACACTCCCAACCTTAGTCATCATTGGGCCAGACGGCAAAACGCTTCACTCCAATGTCGTTGAGACTGTTCAAGAGCATGGGGTTGATGCTTTCCCTTTCACCCCGGAGAAATTCGCTCAGCTCGTCGAGATTGAAAAGGCTAAAGAAGCCGCCCAAACTCTCGACTCTGTTCTCGTTTCAGGGGATCTCGATTTTGTCATTGCCAAAAATGGCGTCAAGGTAATATATATACTTGCTATATTTGTACTAAATTTCCTGAATTTTGTAATTAATAGTAGTGGTGTGATTTCTATGGCAGGTTCCGGTGTCAGATTTAGTGGGGAAAACGATCCTGCTATACTTTTCAGCACACTGGTGTCCTCCATGCCGTGCATTTCTCCCGAAGCTAATCGAAGCATACAACACCATAAAGTCTAAGCACCAAAACGCATTAGAAGTGGTGTTCATCTCTAGCGACAGAGACCAATCCTCGTTCGACGACTTCTTTGCTACCATGCCATGGCTAGCTCTTCCCTTTGGCGACTCAAGGAAGTCTTTCTTGACTCGCAAGTTCAAGGTGCAGGGCATCCCCATGCTCGTCGCATTGGGTGCGACCGGTCGAACCGTGACGAAGGAGGCGAGGGACCTCGTGGCGCTGCACGGCGCGGAGGCGTACCCGTTCACGGAGGAGAGGGTGAAGGAGATAGAGGGGGCGATGGAGGAGATGGCGAAAGGGTGGCCTGAGAGGTTGACACATGGGTCGCATGAGCATGAGCTTGTGTTGAGCCGTAGGAGGGTTTATAACTGTGATGGCTGTGAGGAGGAGGGTCATGCCTGGTCTTATTACTGTGATGATTGTGACTTTGATCTGCATCCTAAATGTGCGCTTGAGGAAGAAGAGAAATCAAAAAATGGTGATGGTGATGATGAGATTGAGGAAGAGGAGAAGAGTAAGCCTGATGGATGGGTTTGTGATGGTGATGTCTGCTATAAACCTGCATGAATTGAACAAGTTGTTCATGTTATATATTATATATATATACACACTTGTTATCTATGTTATATTTGTCTAGCGAGCAAGCTGTACGAGTAATGTAAGTAAGAATAATTTGGAGATTGTGAGGGGTGGTGGATTATTTTTCTTTTGAACGTGTGTGGATTATTTTTCTTCTTTCGGAAAAATAATGATTTTTGAAGTTGTTGGTGAAAAAAAGAGTTGTTACTCTTTCCCTTTCAAATATATTATAAGCAAATGATGAGATGTCTTGGTTACCTTTCACTGACGCGCTATAGAACACAGATGGGGACGACTCGACTCTTGTTTGTAAAAACATGATACCTATTTCTTCGCAGCATCATATCATATATCATATATTTTATATTATATGGATCCACCCCTTTCTTTCTGGTCGNCACTGACGCGCTATAGAACACAGATGGGGACGACTCGACTCTTGTTTGTAAAAACATGATACCTATTTCTTCGTAGCATCATATCATATATCATATATAATTATATGTGATCTTGATTGGCTACAAAGGAAATTAACGAAGCATACTCTGAGCATTCGAAGACTGCTCTAGCCGGCTAGAATTTAAGAGAGCAGTGAAGGAATATTATCGCAAGACTAGTGGCACGGGGGTACCCTACAAATATCAGAAAAAAAAAAGCAGTTAAGTGTTAAAAAGATAAAGTAGATACTACATGTAAATTATAGGTTTTTTTATATTAATAATACAAATTAAATTATTATGTATTAGGATACCTGTTGCTTTTTCTTATTTCCCAAGATGGGATACGCATTAGGCCAACTCAATTTTAGACCCTGCCCACCAATCAGTCGGTGCCACGTGGCACCGGTTGATAAAAATTTAATTTTTCTTTTAAAAAAGACGCTGAAATCGAGCCGCTTTGGCTCGATTTCAGAACTGTTCTGAAATCGAGTTGATGTGACTCGATTTCAGACTGACGTGTGTCAGTCTGAAACCGAGCCACAGCGACTCGGTTTCCGCAAAAGTTTTTGAAAGCCGGTCAAATTTTCAAATTTTGAGGCCGTTAAAATTGGCCTATTTAAGTGGGGTGGGGGAGAGAGTTGGGGTTGAGAGAAAGAAAGATTAAATTTTCAAATTTTATTAAATTAAATTTATTTTTCCGCTATATTGTTGAGGAAACAGATACATGGCTGGGTAATGAGATATGGGTTTATTGAGGAAAAATGAACAGATGAGAAGGGATTTGAAGATCAAAATCTGGGTTTGTGAATGAGAGACACGAGAGAGAAAAGTGTTGTTGTTTTTTGTTTGAAATAAACTAAATCCCCCATTTATTTCTTCTTTCTTACATTTTGGTTCTATTATAGAGAAAAAAGGTCCTTAATGCAAACATTTAAACTTTTAGGAGTTAAAAATCAATTTTGTCTTTTTTTTAATAGAAAAATGGATGGAAACTGTTAAAGGGACCAATTTTGTCAAGTTTTGCATAACTGGGGACCAATATGGAATGAAAAATAACTGGGGGACCAATTTGGAACACTGAGCATAACTGGGAGACCAAAATAAGACTTTGACCTAAAATAAATAAACTAATTTATTCAATGATGGATCGAAAATTCAATTTCCACATGTGAACAATCTTGTTTGTTGCTGTGTAGGTCTTTCACTCCTTCACGTCTTTCACCAGACAAATCAAGAATGTCTCCATGCTTCTTCTTTTCCATCTTCATCTTCATCTTCCTCGCTAAAATGATATATTTGGACCAATTTCCATTTCCCGAATTCCAAGCGGAGATCTCGAATTTGTTCATTACAAAATAAATTCTCCGTGGGACTCCAATACTTCCGACTCCATCATTCTGGTAATTAAATTTTGAATCCCAATTTTCGGAATTAGCTTTGATTTATCCAATCTCTAATTTCATCAATTACTTCTGGTTTATCTCTTGGTTCATCGTAACCCTATCAATGTGCTTTTCACCTATTCCCTCTGGTTTTACTGTATCGCATTTTCTCGAGGTTTTCCTTGTTTTAAAGTTTTGGATTAAATTAGAGTTTCTTCAATTTTCTGCACGAGTATTTTGGAGACTTGATTTGTTAGTGAAAGAGGATAATAGTTTCGCATTTGTTACATGAAACAGCTTCTTTGTTTTAAACATTTCCAGTTATAATGGGCGAGACTCGGTCCAGCTTGAATGTCAACAAGAACGAGAAAGATGGATTCTCCAGGGCCTTAAATCCTGCTATATCTGCATTTTTTGTCCAGCTCCCCCACAAGTTCCAAAATATTGTCAAGGTTGATGCCCGTTTTCTGAAGCAAAAATTACTCAGAAGCTTGATCTGAGTTTTATTAATAAATTTTACTAATCTTTTCTGATTACAGTCACAGCTTAGTAGATTACCAAAAGGTGATGGAACCAATTGGGTGAGCTCTGTTCAGAAAAACATAAGTGGGTCATTCACTGCTTCTGAAGCTGAATTGGATGAGCAACTGCAAGCATGGAGAAAGAATCCTTATTGGGTTGATAATCCACCAGAAATAAAGGTGAGGAGTGATTAAATTGGGAGTTTCCTTTCCTGAGCAGAAGTATGGCTTTATTAGTAAAATATGGTAATATGATGAGAACTGCTTCATGCTGTGCGTGGAATGGCTTGCCATGGAAACAATTATGGCCATATCAAGTTACGGCATGTATGTAATATGTATATTAATATATATTTTTGCAGGTGACTGTACCAAAAGGCTCTCTTTGCAACCTGAATGTAGAAGTTGATGTTGGGCTGCCACCAGATGCAGTGTACAATATAGTGACAGATCCTGACAATAGGAGAGTTTTCAAAAATATTAAGGTAGGTGACTGACTCTAGTATTCTTTTTCACAGTTCACAATGTGTGTGTGTGTGTGTATTTCTTGGCTACTTTCTTTAGGAGTTATTTTCACGTTTGAAGATCTTCATTGGTAGAAACATTCAATTTCTTCACTGAGTTTCAACAAATCAATTTGACAATGTAACTCTTGGTCAGGAAGTGATATCCAGAAAGGTCTTGGTTGATGAGGGCCATAGGCAAGTGGTCGAACTTGATCAAGCAGCCATATGGAGATTTCTTTGGTGGTCAGGGACGATTTCAGTTCATGTTTTGGTAGATCAAAATAGAGAAGACCACTCTGTAAGGACCTATGACCACTTTAGATAATAGATGGATCCTTGGTTGTTGATTCTAATTGAATGAGGCATATGAAAATCTCAACTCCACAATTCTCCTATTAAACTGCTAATCATTTGCCTGCGTATCACTGTTAACTTGCATCAAGTCAAAGTTGTTCTCATGATAGTAATTGATACCAACTGTTTCTTCATGAGTGTTGTGGTAGCTTTGGTTTCTTGCACACTTATATTTGATATGAAAGAGAATCAATTTTGTTTTACTCAGATACGTGAGAGATATATATAAATATATTTATATATCTAATTGCCCTTAGTTTGAGGAATATGGCTAGCAAAAAGACACATCCCTAAGCGCATGGCATTCTCAATCTGTATTTCTTGTATTGTGCATTACTGATACCAAACTGACATATCCTTTGGAAACATAATGATGCTAGGCAGTATTTTACTTTACAGTGTGATATGCTATGTTGTGGTGACTAAAGTCATACACGGTTCAACTCTACTTTGAGTCAAATAGCTCTTAACCAATTTATGCATTTGAATTTCAGATGAAGTTCAAACAAGTTAAGACTGGGTTCATGAAAAAGTTTGAGGGTTGCTGGAGGGTAGAACCTCTATTTGTGGATGAAAAAACCTGTTATCCCTTTAAACCAAAGACAAAGGAAGAGTATAATGCATGTACCGGAGGCAAGGGAAGAATAGGGTCTAAAGTTAGCCTGCAACAAATACTTCAGCCAGCCATTGTCCCACCCCCTCCCATATCCTGGTACTTGAGGGGAATCACCTCGCGAACAACTGAAATGCTTGTAAATGATCTGCTTGCAGAAACTGCCAGGATTAGAGGGGGATTTGAGGCTGAAATGTCTAAGGGAGAGTCTCAAGAAAAATCTGATAATAACCAAAATCTAGTTGATAACACAAGTGACATTAAAGAACGGTGGATGTTGCGTCGAAAAAATGCCAAGCAGAATCAGAGAAGATTTCTTACTCCTAAATGATCAAATTGTGTTTCATTCATGTAATTACTGTATCTCTAAGTTACTGCATAGTCTATAGTTGTTGGTTTTCTACTGACATTTGATGATGGAATAGTCATGTTCTTTACTATCCATTTATATTAGATGATGCTACTGGGTGTATCTTGTTACACGCTTGTACTCTTCACGGCAGATTCATTTATGATTAGTTAATAGTTGAGTTGGATAGTCTCTTCTGATGACTCTGCGATGAAAGTAAACGAGAGAGCAGGACAAGGATGTACCAGATATTCTTTCAAGAACTAATGATGGAATATCTAGAAAACTGAGAACTTAGGAGCCAAAAGCCCAAAACAGGGGAAAAAAACAAAACGAAATTTATCATACACATTATAAACCAATAAGATTTTATCTTTCATATAATTAACTGTTTCAAGATGCATTTGTCAACCTATTTTTCTCCATGGCTTTAATATAAAGTGTCCATTATTATTCATATGTAGCTTCTGGCAGCTTGAAACTATACATTAAAGGAACTCTGCCAGATATTCGGTACAAAATCACGTGTAGGGAGGAATAATTACGAAATCTTAACAAGATTAATCTTCCACCCAAAAGGCGTACAACGTATTAGTATAAGTTGCAACCATTATTTAGAATACATAAACATATAATTTACGTTTTACGATTGATCAATTGAATTTATAGACACAAGTGGAGTTTTTGTTTTTTTTTTTTTTTNTTTTTTTTTTTTTTTTTTTTGGGTCAGAGACACAAGTGGAGTGAATATGCAGAAGTTACAAAAGTAGGTGGTGCAGAGACAAAAGGTAGAATTGCCTCTTCTAAGCTGCATAGAGACTGCACTCTATAGTAAGATCTACATTTAACACTCCTTCCCCTGGACCCTGTGTTGTATTCACACCACAGGTTATATCGTTGGGATTTCCTTGCTGCTCTTGATTCGTCAACAATTTCTGGAGGCTATGCTTGTCAGAACTCAAGAAAGCACCCATAGCTCCTAGAAACCCTTCATGCCGTAAAAACATCGCTTTAGCCGCTCCTCCAGACCTGTCAAAATGAAAAGAAATAAGTAGCCTTGATGAGCTCAACATAGTGTCTGAGTCTCATTTCCTAACTCTTTAGTCAAGCTTGTACGCTTGAAAAATATTTAAGTAAACTTAGTTTACAAAATATAGATACACCAAGCATATCAGACATGCTTTCTAAGGAAGTCCATTTCTGACATGTTTATGTGTGTCTTCATAGTTAGTTTAGTCCCACAATATTGTTAGTTATGAAGCACAAGTTTAACTGGGGATGCAGAGGAGACTTCTTAAGCACTTACCAGAAATCAACAGCAACAGATAACAAGTCCAACGTAAATGGATGACTACGAATGAAAAATCCACTGAAAAATATCCTCTTAAGCCCATATCGGAGAGCATTTAAGTAAGAGATCTGAAACAAAATAGGGAAAAGAAAATCACAGACCTAATTTATTTCACTTATGAAGCATGAGAAAAATGTATACATGGTGGTCTTGAATATATGGGCAAATAAATCTTCCCAACTAATCCCAAGTAAAAATGTTTCTCTTTGTTTTCATAAAAAACGACATTTATAAATCCTCAGCAGAAATTCACTCAACTGAAAGGAAAAACTTCATATTTCACACACACACAGGCAATATACACGCGTGTATTTTGTACGTGAAGCATTGCTTGAGTTAATAATTTTATGTGATCATCTAACTCCAACTGACCTGTCCGATATTAATCGAGACCATTCTAAGAAGAGATTGAGCAACATCTTCAGGTTTATAATCTTCAAGCTCCTTATTACCAGAAATTGCCTTGCCAAAACTAGAAGCTATTATAGTTGATGAAAGACCTATCTGTTGTCAAGCAAAAGAAAATTTGGAACACCCCAAGAACCATTAGAGTATTATTTTCCATTGAACAATCTTGGTTTACAATTAACAGCTCAAGCTTACACTTTTGTTAGTCATACCTTTGAATAGTCCAAATCTCCATAGATATCTCCAACAAGCATATCTACAGCTTTGTTGTTTCCTCGATAACTTAAATCAAGCAAACCATCAAAACTGAAGAAAACATAATAATGTTAATCCAATGAACCTATAATGAGATCAATACTGAATAATAATGGAAAATCAACCTCTTGCACTTAGTTAAAAGCTTTCCCAAACCCCAGAAAGTACCTCCACCAATACTTGTTCCACTTACTCGCTCAAACTTGCCATCTTCATCCACCTATTTGAAAACAATGACAGGATTATCTAAAGTGATTAAAAAAGTTTACATGTTTGGTAACTAGTATGATGATGACAACCTTGTACATTCCAACACCAGACCCAACGTGAACAAGAAGGTAGGGATGCAGATCATTGTGGTCAATCTGCACAAATTCCTTTTGATCATCCATATAGGTGAATGCTTCCAGGTCGACCAACTATTGAAATAAAAACCAGAACAAAGATGAGATTTTTTGTAGAGAAATTTAGAGGATCACAGAGAAGTCCCATCAAATAATCATTACATCGACTAAGGAAAGACCATGTTGACAAGCACTGACTGAGAAAGATATTTGATGAAATGTCACATGCCATAATCCCAAACCAATTTGGAGGCAACAAAAGAAGAGAATTTAAAGGTTGTTAACTGGCAACTGGAAAGCGAAACCGATCTGAGTGGCAGAGAAGAAATCAGAATTAGTCTGTGGTGTGAGGATCCTACCTTAAGCAGTGAATTTACCCCTGCTACAAGACAATCCATTTCATCTTCCTTGTTAAGAACCATCCCAAGTCTTTCCTTGAAAAGATCTGCATATTTGTATGCATCGCCACCTGTTGCCTTCTCACCAATAGTATTTTTTAGAAGTGTATAAGATAAATTTGTGTTCTTCATGAAATAAAATACTCTTTGTTATCAAATGAAACAGTCATATTTGAACCATCGCTTCAAACTTTTGGTGTAGAAAGTAGAGACTACTGATTTAATTTCAATTCCAAATCACTTCTTTGGAAATAAATTATAAATATTAAAACTGGCAATGCCAAGAACAGAAGGTATGAGATTGTTGGAATAAGCATGGAGGTCAAATCAGAGACAGACAAACAAGGATTGTTCACTGGATTCTAGATAGAATATATTGATTTTCCTCAAACAAAATCTGCACCAATCAAAAAGGGCATTAGTAAAAATCTTCCATGATTCCACGTTTTAACTTGCATCACCTTAACAGCTGTCATCTGCCTTCTAGGACCATCTTTCTGCTGGCTACCTGAATTCAATATAAGTCAGAAATATGTGTGACAAAGCAGTAGAGAGATAATAAAAGAAAATCAGAATGGCCTTCAGAGTAGGCTGGAAAATCAAATACAAATTAATTTTTCCTTTTTCGTTTACGGTACAATAATGCCATGCACATTGAAGCCTTACCAATAAACTACTCGAAGCCCTCTTAACTAGCCCAATCTTAGTGGTTTATCTAATAACATATGATGGCAATTTTCAAGGGAATTATGTTAACTACTTTTTTCAAGAAGATATTATAAACACAATTGTGCTCATACCTCCAACATGAAGCTTCATGGATTTGATAAACTCCAAACATTCATCTATTTTGCCTGTCTCGAACTTTTTAAAATTGAGACTTCCTTTAATGACAGGATAGCTACCACCATCTTTGGATTTTGCCCGGGCCGTTCCAGTAGATATGCCCCCATCACCATCATCAGAACGATCATCATTCTTTGTGAAGTAAACTAGCTTGGCAAAAGAGCCTGCCAGCAAACACGTTATCACAAGGCAAGTTGGATCAACAGAAGTTAGTAGTATTGTTACTACATGTACATAATTCCTCTAAAAAATTGCAATAATGGGAAGATGTGATGAAGTGCCAGTGTCATTCTCACTTACAAAAACCAAAGATTCGAAAGAATTACTTAAGAAACTCAACTTTTACCCTAATTAAAAGTCAACCGGAATTCCAATTCAATAAACTTGAGAAGCTCAACGCACACAGTTGAACCGCTAGAAACGGCAATATTAAAGACATCAAGATCGATGATGATTAGCATGCAAACAACTGAAACGAGGCTAGTAATCAACCAGAAATGGTAAATTAACACACAGATGAAGACCAAGCTTGAACCCTAATTATAATGACCAAAATATTAGAAATTCGACTCTGAAAAGAGAATGTCAACGGAACAGGGGTGAGCGGAACAGAATCTTACAGCAACAGAAGAACAAGGAGATAGCAAAGAAGTAAGAATTACCCGAAATATCCAGAGCCAGATGATAGATACAAGCAGGATGAGTCTGATCGGAATTCGTTTCAGTTTCAACCTCCCTGGGATCCATTTTGTTTTTTTGGTTACTCACAGTTTATACTAGAAGTTGTAGCTACAATCAGTGAGTCTGCTATATCGTTAAACTGTATGATATGAGAGAATAATGGAAGTGACTAGTGAGAGAATACAAATTTTAAAGCAAAAGTGCTGAGAAAATATTCCTACCAATTTATTTAATTTGCTCACGAAGTACAGTTTTACATTGTGGAGGTTGAGTGTAAAACAATACCCTACTTTTCAACTTAAACTTGAGTTGGTTATATCAGCGATCATCTGCATTTTATTCTTCATGTATTTTTTTGGAATTAAAAAAAAAGTGAGTCTCATGAAATAATAATAGGATTTACATTTTTTTCTTTATCTTTCTTGTTTTCTCTTCCTTTCTCTCTCATACTCTTAAAAAAATATAAAGGATCGATTTCCGTTGTATGGGGGAGAAGAAGACTGTTTTTAGAGAAATTGATTAGGTTTCAAGACAGTAAAAAAAGTATCACATAAACGTGAACGCTTGTAGATATATTATGTAATAACCTTATTGAAAAGAATCAAAGATCCAAGACATCTTAAAAGATTTTAAACTCTTTAACTTTAATAGATATACATACTTTTTTGGTGTGATTCTCTCAGATTTGAAATAGTAAAAAAAAAGGTAAATGTAGTGGATGGAAGCAACTGCTGAAGTAATGCAAAGCTGTGGGAGAAAATGATGCTTAGTAAGTTGATGTTTTTTGACTGAGATTCTTGATATGTTAATTTTCATTTAGATTGTGGTTCGCTTGTGCCAATGGTAATTGCCTAAACTATCATTATTAACAAGTATTTTGCATCATCAGAGCAACGTGGAGATTCCGCCAAGGACTTATTACGAAGCTCAAGGTTTTGTCAGATTCCTACCAAGTTGCATCAGAAGATATCATGAAGCATTTGTGGAATCGATACCATTGAATTTCATTTTAACCGTTTGCTGACGAATAATTATGTTCTTTGTCCAGGGAATTCTTCTATAAATTAAGGGACAGAATTCCTATAAAAAAAAAAAAAGGTGCCTGATCATTTTGTGCCTTATGAGGCTATGAGTGATGCAAGACAAGATGCCTAAGAAAACGGAACAAGCATTAGCCACTGAGAATAACTGAGCAAACTCCAGGTAAGCATAGACCGAAGCTGGATTTTGCAACCTCAAAAACGATTTCATTCTTATAATTCGAAAGATGGCTCATGATGATGGATAACTTGGAACGAAAGAAAAGGCTCAAATGTATGAGAGCCGTATCGTGTATGAAAGACAAAACCAAGTTCAACTTTGAATGCTGTGATAGTGTGGGGCATGATGATGCAAGCGTTCCCAGCAAGGGTATAAAATAAAGTAGAGATTGGGATGGTGGATCGAATTGGTTTCTATTACAGTAATCAATAATGCATCCGAACAGAATGAAAAGCTCAAGTATTGTATATTACATAAAATAAATTTCCACTACAATTTTAGCCACCCAGATATCCTAAACCACAGACAAAAACACAATTCCAATTTGTCTTAAACTTGGACCAAAAATAACTAGATAATATTCACCCCTGCATCCAGAATAGCCGCTCCAAAAGAAGACTCCCAAAGGGCATCAAGCCTGTGTAATGACAGAAATAAATTAAGAATCACTTTCCGAATAATGTACATCTCTTAATTCCTTTGTAGCTTTCAGAGGACAGTGAGATTTCAGTGTTTATGTTTATTTATAGTCAATATCTGCTAAAAAAAAGGGGGAGAAGAACCAGTAGCTACCTTGTTGGCTATGTTGTTTGAGAGCCAATCCAAACCCTCATAAAGGCCCTCCCCAGAGGTAGCACAGGTGCTCTGGATGTACCTGAAAGATGCAGAGGAGCATGTTAGACCTAGACAGCATAGGTGCTAACAGCACTGAACAACAAAGGGGATCACAATTAAAATATTTACCAGTGGCGCTGCCTGAGAGAGTGGAGACCCAGCTTGTCAGTGATTTCAGCAGCATTCATTGCATTGGGAAGATCTTGTTTGTTAGCAAATACAAGCAATACCGCATCCCTCAGTTCATCCTAGAAAGTTAACAGCAAAAATAAAGCATTTTAAACATTCTTTTTTCATTTTATAAAACAGAAAGCAGAATAATAGAAAGCTAATGATTTAAACAGAATCCTTCAGCACAACATTATGTGGAGTAGAGAAAACCAAACACCTTCACAAGAACTTGACTAGTAAAAATGCACATTCAGCTCCGAGATGATAAATCCCAAACTTCATCAAATATGAAGAAATATGTGTTCATTTCATATCTGTATAACACAAAAACGGACTGAATTACCTCATTCAACATCCTATGCAACTCATCTCTGGCCTCAACAACTCTATCTCTGTCATTGCTATCAACAACAAATATAAGACCCTGAGTGTTCTGGAAGTAGTGCCTCCACAGGGGACGAATCTACAAAAGAAAATATATGTAATCAGCCCTTTCTTTAAGACAAATATCTAAGAGAACCACAACGATTTTCACTGAAAAATATTGTGTTGGTTTGCAGTTATAGAAAATGAAATATGGATAAAACATCAATATATTAGAAAGCACAAACAATGAGAATCAAAGTTAACACCTTGTCCTGACCCCCAACATCCCAAACAGTGAAGCTGATGTTTTTGTATTCCACAGTCTCCACATTGAACCCTGAAAGAACAGGAATTTTGTCCCTAAAAGTCAGCATTACTTAGCAATCAAAGAGACGACTAAACTGTAATGAGGATAATAGCTTCATAAATTGTCAGAAACCTAGCAATCAGTAAATTAATTCAACATTATAGCACAATAAAATAACAGGTACAAGCCAATCAGAGAATATTGTAAAATTCATGAGGGGAACACCAAGAGATGAAAGTCTAGCAGCCTCACTAAGCAGCTGTAATAAAGCACCCTCTACTTAAAATTTAAAAAATAACAATACTAACAACAACAACAACATGCTCCATCTTCCTTCAGTAAGGAATTGAATAAGTGTGTCTTCCTTGCATTTAGATATAATGTTACAAAGTAGTTTTCACTTTAAAGATTAATGAAGGCTGCTAGATAGCACATCTCAATAACAATATTTCAAGTAAAATCATGCAATTTCACGAAATCTTGTTTCACTTAAATTTATCTATGTCTATATGAAGTGGATAGAGACCCAGGATCAAGTGGGTTTTTCTTTTACTTTGCTCTCCTAGAGGTCTAACGATGACATCATTCAATTAAGAGATCAAAACTCACTCATTATAAAAACTAAAAACATAACCTAGGTATATTGATATCATACAGTACCTCGATATAAGACCAAACACAATATATTACAACACAATAATACAGCACTCAAACATGAAGGATCAGGTTAGAATTGAAAAAATCATTATTAAAATTCTATCACATTTGGAGGGAAAATTAATGGTTAAAAAACTGAAGTAAAATGTGTACAGAACATATAAATTTATTGCAAGTATAATAGTTTATTAAAAATAGATGTATATTGACTTCCGTGAGTATTACAAGTCTTTTATCAGGCATCAGATGTTAGGCCAAATCTGAAATAACCACAGATATAATGTTGGATCTCAGCATTCAATTTCAAGGTTCTTTATGGGTTTCCCCCATACATATTTGGTTCATCATCAATGCTCATTTAAACAAGGACTTTAGAAAAACTCAACTTTTATTAATGAATCTTATTTATATGATTGACAAAGGTTTATAAGATGTTACAAATGATCAACAGTAAAATGGTGAGTAAAACCAAGTTTCTTACATTAAAATTATTAACCAATAATAAGATATCTGTTATGAGTTATGTTAGTAGTTGGTAGTTGAGTTAGTAATGTAAAGTAGTTGAGAAGTATGTAATTAATATAGGTAGGTAGGAGAACTTGAGCCTTGTATATATATTCCCTTGTTGCTATGTGAATATTATCAGAAAAATTACCCATTCCGGTCTTTGTTTAACAAAGCTCATAAAACATGCCTAAAATTCTAGAGGTTTCTTTCTGAAAGCAAAGTCCAGAAACTTACCAATGGTAGGAATTGTTGTGACGATCTCTCCAAGCTTGAGCTTGTACAAAATAGTGGTCTTACCAGCAGCATCAAGACCAACCATCAGAATTCGCATTTCTTTCTTGGCAAAAAGCCGACTGAAAAGCTTAGTGAATGTCAACCCCATTTCTCCTTCAGCCTGTGGATCCCTACATATTCACATGTTATTTAATTTATTTCGAAGATAAATCCCAACCAATAACAAAAGTCCGACTAAAACTTATGAAATAGTTCCACCAATACTAATCAAACTACCAGCATTTTAAAAAATATATATATAAAATAAGTTATGCTTTTGAATTTGGCCAGATCTCGAGCAAAACTAGAAAACGACTACATGCATATTAATTAGCACCTTAAACAACAAAGGTAAATAGCACACAAAAAAATGCCGTAATTGACAGCACATTCCAAAGGTTTTCTACCCGATTCGACACACCAAGCGTGAAACCCGATACGATCTGAACGACTCGATCCCGAAATCTTCAGATCAAAAGATATAGAGAAACAANCCTATCATGTTAAAGTTACAAAAAATTGATTTATATTCTAAAATTTATGGATATGTGTCGTGTCGGTGTCATACGAGTGTCGGACACTGACACGTGTCTGACACGGCGACACGCCTTCAAAATGAAGTGTCCATGCTTCCTAGATATAGAGAAACAACAGCTAACAAAACACATCGAGGATCAACCAAAACCCTAATCGAACCACAATTCCAACAGAGACCCGACGACGGACTCGAATTTATGATAGAAAACAAATAACAAAACAGTAGAAACTGTGATCGAATGTGAAATTGAAGGGGAACAGGAATTGAAAATAACAATGAAGAGAGAGTTACAGGAATACATATGATATGAGAAGGTGGATCTGAAAAAAGAATATACCTCTGGAGAAGAAGGCCGGAGAGAGATCTAGTAACGGAAAGGGAAGAGAGAGATGTGAGAGAGGCGAAGGAAGGAAGCTTGAGAAGAACGCGAAATGGGGATGATAAGTGTCAACGAGAGTGGATCTTTATAACCAGAAGACGTGAAATGGATACCCCAATTATTTACCGCGTTTTGCTTAAAATTACGAAAACACCCTCGACTGTTTCGAAGCTTCCCAAAGCACTGACTCCATTGTAATGAATAAATAAATATAAATAACTTTTACCTGTAAAAGAATGGTTCAAGTAAATGAAGTAATAAGTTTTTAGTTGGCAAAAAAACAAAGTAATAAATTTTTAGTATCCTTCAGGTCAAGTTTTTTATCCTAGATTTTGTAAATATAATTATTTTTATGATCTCTCATCATAATTTGGTGATTATAATAAGTTATATTTGTATTAATGGAACCTAATTTTTTAAAAATCAAACTTAACATTTAACTGATCGAGATATTAATTTAAGATTCAACAGAGATTCAATTGAGGATCAAATAATGGCAAATAAAAAAAAAACTTAAATATGATAAAATTTGAATTCAAATAGTCATAATTAAACAAAATAAATAAAAATAAAAATAAATTAACAATGCTATAAATACAAAAAGTTTCATAAATGAACATGATTAATATAAATATAGCAATGTTGTGATAATTGGTTCAATGGCAACAAGTTGATTTCATCTTAAAAATTATTTTGATAATTAGATTTAAAATAATCTGATAAAATTGCTTAAGCTATTTTGGTTTGATCCTTAAAGTTAATATTATGATCCAAATAAAATTAGTTATTGGCTAAAGTGATTAGGGGTGAGCATCGATTCGGTTCGGCTCGATTTACCTTTTTTTTTTAACCGAACTAATATAATTGGATGGCCAAAATAATCATCCAATTTATCTAAAAAAATCTAGACATCTGAACCAAACCAAACTGAACCGATCATGATCGATTTGGTTTGGTTCAATCGATCGGTTTTGTGTTTATTTTTTGTAAAAAAATCATATTGCCAAAATTATAATCATACAAATTATAATATATATATATATATATGCATTCATATATTAGGGTATGAGAGTGAAATAGGACAATGAGGGAGGCACATAATTAATTAGAGGCTGAGTGAATGAGATTTATAAATAAGGTTCATTTTATTTATAGAAGTATATTATATTATAACAACTTTGATTTTTTCGGGTGGTTCGGTTGACCATCAACTTTCAAAATAAATCGAACCAAACTTAATTGGGTCTTTATTTTTTATCCAAACAATCTAAATTTTAAATCGATTTTCTTTGGTTTGAATTGATTCGGATTGGTTGGATCGGTTAGAATTGGATGAAATTGGTTTTGCTCACTTCTAAAAGCGATATATGTTCATAGTTTAACTTAAAAAAAAACGGGAGTAATATATTTATTCTTTAAAAAATATAAAAAAAAGGCAAACACCTATTTATTCTTCATAAACAATTATATATGACTTATTTGAAGACGTCCATCGAACCTGATTTGAAAGGATTATTAAAGTTTGAATTAGGGATTTAAGAATGGATTAAAATTGTATACTTTTTTATGCTTTTATTATTAATCATTAATAAAATAAGATATATAATATAAACTTATGAGTAAGAGAACATCAATAAATTTATTACTTATTTTAAAATAAAAACATAAATATCATACAATCCAACACGAATTAGAAATTTTGTTAAAAAAAAAACACGAATTAGAAATCTTTAAAATAACCATAAAATTACCCAAAAAATAAGAATATGCGTATGTCAATCATTAAACATCAATTACGAAATATATAGAAATAAATAAATGTTAAGGTCTCCGATGAAACTTAGAAAAGTCGGGACGTCGTCGTTGCATATAAGCTGTCTTACCCTCATTAGCTTCCTCAGTGCCATAAAATATCAGTGTTGCATTCCCAGCAAGTTCCTGCATTCCCAATCCAAATACAAAACTCAAGCTAGTTACATTATGGTTAAACATATATATAAATTGATTCAAAGATACATAACATAACAATTCAATATCAACATGGAGACTGTGTCCTAGGGCCAATCATTTTATACATATGTGTTTGTTTGAACGTATTTTTTTTTATTAATTTATAGATGATAAATTATGTCGTTATCATATTATTAGCATGTTTACTGTGATAACAGTCCTTGATTAATTATGTGATAATTAGTCTAAACTGTCCCTGGTCGATTATTCTCGTGGGAACGTGAATGAACCAAGACCAGCATGACCTCGGTGTATAGAGATGCACGCATGTGATGCTTCTTGAGAGTCATGGTGCAACTATGTAATGAGTTACAAATTGTTGGACCGACTCGGAGAGTCCTGCATGGGTTTAATCATAAGCTAGTCTCTCCTGTACACCTGTCACGATGCCCTTAGACCTGAGGTCTTGACTATTCCGGCGTTGTATTTGCTGAACTTTGGTCTTGTCCAACGTTGCCCGTAACAGGGTAGCCATACAGGCTAGGTACGGGTTTAGTTGTTTGCCGTGCTGAGGAATGTGGTTGACTAAGAAGGAATTTTGTCCCTCATTGAGATGAGAGATATTTAATTGAGCCCCTCGATGAGTCTGTCCAAGGAATGTGTGGCCACACAGGGAAATGTGACTAACTCAAGGAATCGAGAAAGTTGTGGTTTGGAATAAGGATGATTTTCCCATGCCTTATTCATGACCAAAATATCATGTGACAATAGGGATTATGACAAGGTGGTACTAAGGTTAAATCGGTTTTGTTAAAACGATAACTCACGTGTTTTGAGTAGTCGTGATGGCTTGCTAGAGTCCGCTCTCGACTTGTGAGTTATAAAGATGGCTTGCTGCCAACTTCACGTGAGGCCTGCTGGGTCACACAGGAGCAGGATCAAGATACCGTAATGGGACATGAATTAGGGTTAATTCGTGAGTCACTTTAGTGACACGATTTAAGACATAGTTGAATGTCTTAGGACATGAAGTCTTGTCTTAAATAATATCTACGTTTATGATATTTAAATTTGTTAGACAAGTTTTAATATATTAATTGTTAAATAGTTAATTTGATTAATCTATTTACAATTAAATTCTCGTTTAAAATATTAGGGAATAATAAATTAAATAAGCTTCCTAAAAGTTAAGGGATTATTGATTTATTAAATTCTCTAATATTAGGATAACAAGGATGGAGGGTGGCGCCTCATGCTTCTTGATTTTAATTAATAAAATTGTTTTGTTAATTAGAATCAAGATTTGAATTTGAATTCAAGATTTGATTTTGATTTCAAGATTCAAAATTTGAATTAAGATATTAGGGTAATATTTTAATTCAATATTGTTAGAGAATTAATAAGTTGGTTATAACTTCCTGTTAGGGTTGTTATTTTGATTTATAAAATTCCCATAAAAGAATTAGGGAATGACGCATTTCTTGGTGGGTCCAAGTGCACAATTTGATCTTGCATTTTGAATTCAAATTAAGATATTAATGTAATATTTTAATTAAGAATTCAAGTCCTAAATTATAATATTAATGTAATCTTATAATCTTATAATTTTTTAATTTGATAATTCACTAATTTAGGGATTCCCTAATTATATTTATCAATTCCCTAATTTCAAGAATAACTCTATAAATACACTAGGCCAAGTCGACTTGCCTCATTCAAGTGGAGAGAAATTTCGATTTACCCCAATTTAGAGAGAGAAAGTTCGACTTAAACCCTAATATTTTAGGACTTGAGTGTGATCAAGAATAGTTCTTGGTCTTTGTGCGCCACTTTTCTTGGGGGTTCAGAATTGTTCTTGAAAATTCAAGAACCATAGATTGGGTTCCCTGCATTCTCTTGGAGAAGAGAAGGAGGTTAGCACCTGGGTATCTGTCAAACTGCTCGTGTGGATCACCGGTAGAGGAAGGGCACGTTGCAGTGGACTTCTCGGATTCGCAAGTTTCAAAGCCACCGATTGAATTTAGGTATACATCTTCTCTTACTAGAATAAACGCAGTTAGTGGATCCTAGAAGGGAATTATAGGGCGTTGCATTTTAAATTTTAATTTTAACATTTTTCCGTTGCGCTCGCTGTATAATTTTCCAAGAGTATATTGTACGGTTACTCTAGTTATATATGTTGCATTGTGTAAGTACACACAAAATATGTAGGTTGCATCATGATATATTATAAACAAGTACATATTTTGTGTACTTATATAATTGGTTTGATTGAGGAAATTAATACCTGAAGTCCTGCATGGCCATCATCCACTGCATTCAGAGCTGACTTTAGAACCCTAATTGCAGTAGGGCTGTTCCTCAGAATCTGGCGGCACCATTTCACTGTTTCTTTCTCTAAGTTCTCTAGCTGCACCAAATTGAAATATATCATATTTCTGTTAAGAAATTTAACCTTGTCTAGGAAACATCAACAACACAAAACTTGGTTATTAAGAATGTATGATACTTCTTGATATGCAGAGAAATGGGCATTCTAGTGTTGAAACTTTGTCATATGGAAATCAACTTACAGGAACAACAGTATTGACAAGGCCCATTTTCTCTGCTTCAACAGCACTATAGAACCTTGAGAGGAACCACATTTCACGTGCTTTTTTGGGTCCTACCTGTTTCAACAAGTTTGTCTTGAATTCCACTTCAAAACAATACATTTTAAAGGAGGTAAAAAAAGTGACATGTGATTACCAAACGGGACATAATGGAACTTCCATAACCAGCATCAAAGCTTCCCACCTGTCATATTTACAGACATAAATCGTTTGTATTCTTCTAAGTACAGAGCAAATTAAGCTTCCGGTTTCAAATGCTTGATCTATTCAAGTGATCCAAATCCCAAAAATATACAGATTATGTCTTAAATGAAGAGACAAAGAATGGAAAGAAGCACCTTAGGACCAGTTTGGCCAAAGACGGCATTATCTGCAGCAATGGTTAAATCACACACCATATGTAGTATATGTCCTCCTCCAACAGCATAGCCTGCTACCTGTTTTCAGTTTTATGAAAACTATGTCTATCTATGCATAAAACAAATTAAAAAGGGCCAAGAAATAAGGTTTTATTCCATTAATTAATCGGAGTTTGTTGTTTACTTTTATTTTAGAATAGGTCAGAACTTTTCTTCTTTTAGTTTTTTACACATATCCTTCATCCATGAGAGACAATTTTATTTAAGACACTATCAAACGTGAAATGTGAGCACTTCTTCATACAAGTTTAGTTTATCACATTGTGGGAAATTAACTTTTTCCGCTAAGCCCAATTCTGTTGGTTGTCAAATTCCTATTTTAGTCTTAAGCGTTTGGGCTAAATTGCATTTTCATCCTAAATGATTAATGTTTTCAAAAACCTAAAATTTCAATTTCATTAAAAATTACTGTTAAATATGATATGAAACGCGCTTCAACATAATTTGACAGATTAATCTCTATCTCTATTTTTAAATAGCAAACATCTTCAAGTCCAAAACTTAAAATTCAAAATCAACAACAACCCAAATATTCTCCAATCTCATTGTTAATCCTTCAAGTTAAAATTTTGAATTATACTAAAATATTAAGATAACATTAAAGACTTTTCTAAAACTAAAGTGGGATTGAGAATACCATTGCAATTACTGGTTTTGGAAGACGCCGGATCTGCACCTGCAGAAGATGAATAAACACGAAGAATGAGAATGTAACATGATAATATAGCAATCTTAATGGACTCAGTATATATAGATTATGAAAAAAAAATGATAGGAAAACTCAAGACTTTCATCTTTGTCATGTAATGTCAAGGCCAATCTGGTAATTAGAAAATGTAGAACAACCAATTTGATTACCTGCAAGTCTAATACGTTAAGTCGACTTATACTCTCGTAATCAGAATAGCCATCTTCGGTTCTCAAAGCCTGGTCACCACCACTACAGAATGCCTTGCTTCCCTATAACAATAAATATATCAACCTTAATTCCATGCAAGTTGTGTTCATGAATAGCTTCATAGAATTAAGTCACTTCGGTCACAAGATTATGAAAAAATAATTTTTTAGTGAAAAACCTAATAAAAAAGATTCTCTATACAAGTCAACATTTCAGAGAACTCTGCTTATTTAAGGATTTTCTGCATAGCATGCAAAGTTCAAGAAACCATATAATTTCAGTGAAAAAGAGTGTGATTGAATAGGTGACAATTTAGTATGGTCAACAAAAATGCCATGTGTGATAATATATGATACCTTGCCAGTAAGAATGATGACCCCCACAGAGATATCATCCCTGGCATCATTGAAAGCACGAATGAGCTCCTTAATGGTGTGAGGCCGGAACGCATTCCTTCTCTCTGGCCTATTTATAGTAATCTGAAACAAATTAAATATCAAAATCACAGCTTCAATCAAAACTAGTATACCGTCTCCAAAAACAAAAACAAAAACCAAAATTCGCAGTGTGTGAGTACCTTTGCAATTGCTTCACCTACAGCCTTCTCGTATATAATGTCAGTGAAGTCCTTGCCGGAGTCATCGGAGGCAACCCTCCAAACGGCGTCGTGGGAGGGAACTTCGCCGTGAACTCGATGGTAGCTGTCGTTCATGGAAGTGTTAGAGAAAACCACTGAGCCATTATACGAAGAAGAAGATGGGATGAGGTGGTTGGATACAGAGGCCACCCTCCTCCTCATTGTGTCAAGCTCATTCTTTTCTGCCATGGGAATTCTGTAAGCGACTCAAGATGACAGGAAGCACTGAGATTAAATGGGAGTGTCTTGATTCGTGAAAAGTGGGAACTTGGGAAGAAGTTGAAGATGATGATGATGATGATGATGATGGCCATGGCATTAATGAATATATTACTTGGCGATATCGGATAAGATAAGCCTGATGATGTGAAAGGAAGAGAAAACGGTGCGTTTCGCGACCGAATTAAACGACGCCGTTTCGTGGGAGTACAGGGACGCGCTTAAAATTGAGGAATTCCCGAAATTTGTGAGAAGGAACGAAGAATTTGTGGAAGGAAGGAAGGAAGCAAGGAAGCATGCTCTTCTCTTTTCAGTGAACCCGTCGGTTTTTGAAACTCCAGCTTTGGTTTGTTGATTTCTAGGTTTTATTATACTTTCATGGTGTGTTTTGTACTAAAAGTCTGAAACATAGAGAGCGGTTCATCGCTAGGGTTATGAAATTCGAGATTTCTAGGTCTAATGTATATTTCAATTTTGACGAATCGTCCATGCCCATACCTTCCGGGATTTGAACTCATTAGTTGAATCCTCTATTTTTTTCAGTTCTGTTATGTATTCTTCTGGCTTTGTGATTTTATAGTGAATAAACCATGGCTGACTCTTGGATAGTATGATTCTGTACAATTTTTTCAATTTCCATATATTTCTTTTGTATTTTATTATCTATTATACTTCAAGAACTACTAAAACTGTTATCGGGAAGCAACAATTAGAGGAACACTAAAATAATAATTTTGTTGTACTATTGCTTTTAGTCTTTTACTGTTAATTTAATAGGCTTGTGGTCGTTTACATATATTTCTTCAAAGGTTGCATGACACCCAGTGAATGCAAATATTTGGTAGGAAAAAACATATAAATTCTTATAAAAAAACAAAAAAGGATTAAACAGGAACAATATGCTTGATTATGCTGTTTTATATCATCTGTGTTTCCATTTGATGCATGGAAAATTAGGTCATTATTTAAGTTGCAAGGGACTCTGATATGTAATTCTCATATTATGCACCATGCTTAGTTCTCACTTCTTGTCTGACTGGAATGCCACAATTTGTTTTTTGTTCTGGCCAAAGAATTCCACAATTCTGAATAGTATAGATGATGATATTCTTATTGCATATATAAATGCAAGCACTCGTATAATATATATCACACTCAGCCTCAGGCAATTTGCCATAGATCCAAGACTGCCTTACACACTACTCTTGACCTCTAAGCTAAAAGCAGGGCCGGCCAGTATACTCCTGATAATCAATATTTTTACCCTAACGAAGAAAATTTCCTATAATTAAAGTAGGACCTTTTAGAATATACATGCTTTATATCTAATTTGGCTAAAGGTGTAAAGGGATCAAGATTAACACAAATCATGATCGGTCTGTATCCGATTGCTCGATGGCTTCCCAATCTGTAGGCAGGCAATTGGGGGTACTGTGGGAGTTTTCAATTCACCATAGGCCTGCCAGCAGAATGGATCATATAGATGGTATTGTTCTTGATGTGGACTCAGCTCAATGGAGGTTAAAGAAACATCCACACACGGTAAGCTATCACTACAGGCCAAGTGTACTGGTTTAACTGTGAATGTTCCCCTTATTTTTTCATAGTTAATTCCTGCAAGAGCCACAGCTGATGTTTGATTTGTGCATGATCTCTTATCACAATAGAATTGATCAATCACAATTGGTAGTTGGACTTCAGAAACTTGGATATTTGAGAACAGTACTTGCTGCACAGAGCCTGATCCTCCCTGTAGAGAAGTTTTATAATTTGTAAGTGATCAAATTTCTAGTATGAAGACTTTCAACTTTTAAGCCTGTTATTTTATTTTATATTTTTTTAGTAAAATTAATGATTTGGTCCATGAAAGATGAAAAATGTCTTAATTTAGTCATTGAAAGATGAAATTATACAATTTAGTCCCTAAAAGATGCAATTACAATCAATTTTGTCTTTTTGCTAAAATATTATTCAAATTAATAACAAATATGTTTTTTTAACCTCAACTGTTTATTGAAATTTTAGCACAATTTAAAATTACATCAGTTTTTTCATTAAGTTTTGATGGATATTCTTAACAAAAGGATTAAATTGATTATAATTGTATCTTTTCGATATTAAATTGAAATATTTGTTATCTTTTAAGGACCAAATCATTAATTTACTCTTTTTTTTTTACAATCTTATAACTAGAAATCATTTCAACTATGTGGAGTTTCATATAAACTTTACCTGCCATGTTTTGATTCTGACGCCAGTCATTGTGTTGTGCATGATGGTGTCTCTGATTGTAATGTTTGAGACACAGGCTCTAGTGTTATCTCTTCCTAGACCCCCAATGCTGATTCCATGCCCTGGCCCACAGTTGACATTGTGTACGTATACATTTGAGCATCCGGTTTGTATGGAAATACAATCATCTCCTATATAAATATCATATCAAAAGTCAAAACTGAATCATGTGAAAAAAGTATATATTTGGATTTTGAAAGAAAAAAAATAGTCAAAGTCTAATTTCAGTTAATGAGACCCAGTTAAAATGTAGAGCTTCGCTTAGCCAACCTGAAATATTCACATCTATAGTAGTCTACGTTTTGTGTTGTACTTTTAGTTTCCTTATGCTGTCAATTATTCTCTAAATTTTTATCTGGCTGAACTTGGCTCAGCCTTTTAGAAAAATCTTAAGAGAGATTTGGTATAGAAGAATAATGGACCCCAAAACAATAATTAAAATATTGTTCAGTGGACCCACTTTTGACAGCTTCGGCATGCATGGATATTGTCTTTTTATGAATGATTTGGTTTATTTGTAAAACACCTAAGAATTTGTCCTTCTTGTATGTTCATCTTATGCCCTGCTAAGTAGGGCCTCAATTAAAAAGCTAGTAAGGAGTTGTGAGAAGAAGAAGTTCTAATAGAGACAAAACTATAATGTTAGATATACAAAACAGGACAAGACTAATAATAAGTATTGGATGATACAATGGAGAGTTTGGACTTGACACGTGTCATATTGTAGGTGGCTATAATCTGAAGCACAGATTATTACCATGGATAGGATAAGATAATGTCCACTTCTTTAAGGATCAGCTCTGTTTTTCTGTTTACTGTTATTTATTTGAATTTTCGTTTCTATTTTATTTTTTCTCTGTTTCTGAATTATTGATAGCTTAATAGTGTTTAAGTTCATGCTTCATAGGTTTTTGGTGAATCAATCATTAAACTTACCACAAGCTAAACTGCTGGTATGAATCAGCACATCCTTGGAGTTCTGAAGGTGAATTCCATCTGTGTTGGGACTATCTCCAGGAGATGATATGGTGATATCATGGACCAAGACTCCATTGCAGTTGTCAAACTTGAGGTGGCATTGTTGACTGTTTTGAATTGTTATTCCTGTAACCGTTGGATTGAAACTCCCATAGAACCTCAGTGCCTGTGAAACAATAAGACAAACATCATGTTACTAGATCAAACTCTCACTGAATTTGATTTACTTGTATGTATTTAGTTAATTTAGTTTTAAGGTGGTCCTCACAGTTGGTTTGATACTTGGCATTCTTCCTCCCAGCTCACTCTGAATCTGAAATACAGTTGCAGAAGTCTAAAAGATTAGCTTCAGTTGACAAAGATAGAAAATTTCTTGTGTAAGGTACAAAAGTGCACACCAACAATGACAATTAATTAATTACCGGCATTGGGGGGGTCCCTCTAGTGTGGTTTAAAGGGATTATGAGCTTCTCTTCAGCATCAATAGGATCTTCAAATGAGTGGTCTTGCCACCAAGCAGACCCACTTCCATCAATGATTCCCTTTCCTTGAATGGTGATACCCACTAGCTTTGAGAAATCTAGCCACTGAAACAAGCCCCTTCCCCATGCCTTAGGGTCTGTGGGAGCAATTAATTTTCCATCAAGCTGCCAAAATATCACCTTATCAGCCTCTAAACTGTAATCTTTTTTTCCTGTGTAGGCTCAACCTATCTCATCATTTGTAGCTTTTCACTCATAGTTTTATTATGGTATTAGTTTGAATCATGTGTAAAAAAAATTGATAGATAAGCCTCTGCTATTGATAGTTCCTTGAATTGGTATTAAAAAAATGCAGGAAAAAAAAATAAAAAAGAGATGATGGGTAATTCAAGCTTTTCTGGCCACAACATTGTAAATGTTTCTGATCATGTGATCTTCTTGAATTGGCAACAAGACAGATGCATGTGATTGTCTTCTAGTGACTGAATCATATTTTCTTGTCAATATTGAGGTCTGTGGTAAATGGTAATATGTTATTACATGCTCTTTTGTTTCCTGCTATTTTCTTCTGAGGTTGTTTATATGTTACCTGAAAAACTATGTTGGGTTTGCAGTATGGACCAGAGAATGCAATGGGTCCCACGTAGAAGACGTAATTGGCTGGGACAAGCATGGTTGATGCCTCTACCTTACAAGCTGCTGCCCATGTGTCTTGGAAGGCCTGAAGAAAATTTGATTCAAAGAGAAAAGAGTGACTTCATTAGAATAATGATCAAATAACTGTAACTGTATTCTTACATAGTTACACAGGTATGAGGTATCAGGTTATGCTGTATTTATGTTTGTGTGTATTTACAATTATGGCAGGAAATGAGACCTAACTGTCTTAACGAGAATTATCTTTCAAGTGGGTATTACTGTACCTTTATCTATTTCTCAACTTGAGTTCTCAGCTATAATATAATTGTAATATATATTCTTAGGAAGTAGGAACCTTTCTTTAACGGTAATTATTAACTCATTGGTCACATCTATAGCAGAAAAAGACAGAAAAGAAGGACCTCATGAGCTCATACGCCTTATTGGCTTATTATTATTCTACCAAAAAAGATTCTAGTCTTGTGATTTTGATCCACCACTAAAGAAAAATAAGAAAAAAGCCAATGCTTTCTGGGTCAAAGAACATGGGTGCAATTACCAAAACCTAAATTTGTCTCAACCTCCAAAAGTTTCTCTTCTACTGTTACTTCATGTCAGTTCCATGTTTTCACTAAAATTTCAACTGCATCCTTTTGAGCTCTGATTATAAAATTGAATTTTGTAATAATTTTTTAAAAAATGACATGTCAACATATTTTTGTGATAAAACAAAATATATATTGTTCATATATAAAATATTGCATTTTGTTTGATTCAAGTGGGAAGCAAAATTCTGCTTTTTTTCCTTCTTCACTGTCCCTGTAAAATACTATAATTCAATCACAAAGTTCATCAGCATTCCCATGAACCATCATAAAAACCCCTGAATTCTTTTCTAAAATTTTAAAAAACTCAATCTTGGATTTTAACTTTGTCATCAAGAGGAACAGAAACAAAAACAAAAACCAGTTTCTGAGCTCAAAAGAGATTCAATTCAAGGACTTACCTTTGTATCATCAGAACATCCATCTCCCTTGGCTCCAAAATCAAGTACATTAAATACAGAAGTAGAATGGCTAGCACCACCATTGTAAGGTAGAGGAGTTGGAGAGATTGAAGAATCATTTTCCTTTGGGTTAGGAATTGGTGGTGGTGGTGGTGGTGGTGATGACCATGAAGATGATGGAGGAGTGGTCTTATGTGAAGGGTTTGGCTTAGGCTTTGGCTTTGATGCATGGTAATTATGATTATTACTGCCATGACTCTTCCCTTTTTTGTACAGAGATTCTGAGATTCCTGTGTGTTGCTTCCAATGCTTGCCCCTTCTTGCAATGCAGGCTTCAAAGTTGAAAGACCAGATAAGAAATGCAGTGACAAACATCAATGTGAAGCCTCTGAAACTAGTAAACCCACTCATTTTCTTGTAGCTCTGTGGGGAATGTGAGCTGAGGGAGAAAGAGAGAAAGAAAGAAGAAACAGAGAGCTTCTCTGTTCTGTATTGCCAAAAAACAAGTGATGACAGTTATGTTAAATAGGGAGAGTATTTGAAGTCGTCTTGTAACTGTTCAGGCACACACACACAAAAGTATTAAATAAAATATTCTCCATAATGTACCCATTTATGCTTCATTCTCTCTTAAAACTATATTGAACTCAATAAGTGCCTAACTTAATAAATACACATATTGCATTGTGTCATATTTTATATAAAAATGTTTATTAGGTGGTTTTCTTTTTTGTGAATATTGGTGAGGATTTCTTGCCACACATCAAGAAAAGGTTATCACATGTGAGTGAGTGAGTAATCCAATTGGTTGTGAGGTTATTATTGTCATTCAACCACCCACGCATGCCCCGCATTATTATTCTATTGGATGTTATCACAGCCCAACTCTACCCTCTTGTCTTCCTTCACCCCTCATTATTATATATACTTAGACCTTACAAGATATGAGTAACAATTTAGTCTTTTGAAAGTTTAGTTTATACTCTTTAATTTTTGTAAATTATAGAATCAATATATTATAGTCTTTTTGTCCCTACAAATTTATCAGTAAAAAATAAATTTAAAGTATGTACACTAAACTTTTAAGAATTGAATTATGAACTCGTTTATTTTAAGTAATCAAATAGTATGTTTACTCTATAACAAACAACCCATAACTATATGTATATATATATTAAAAGGGTATTTATTACCCTAAGTCCTCCTGCTTATAACATTATGTGATTATAAGAATGATTAATAATGTTGTCTATGTTATTGGCAATGGTGAGAAACATGCATGACATTTCTCCAATTCTCCTGGTAGCAACATTGTCATTAACACAAAATAAAAAGGGGAAGAATGAATGAATGAATGGTGAATGAATGAATGAATGGTGGTGTAAGTAATTAAGGNATCCAACCAATATATAGGAAAATAGTGAAATTAAAGAATTATAGCCATTTTGTGAAAAATATATCAATTTTTTTAAAAAAAAAAAAATAGAATTCTTTTGTGAAAAGGATGGGGATGAGGGTAGAGTGTGGACATATCATATATGCAACCATCCAATATGGGTTTGTGTTGTATCGATCAATTCAATTGGCTCATTATTTGAAGATTTGAATTATTTCATATTAAAATTTTATATAGTATTGTAATTTCATATACAATAAATATAATATAACCTTTTTTAATAATTATTATACTTTATAATTATCAAAATTCATTTAGTTAGCTGTTACTTTTTGTTCTTTTCACAAATTCTAAAAGAAATTCCTTATCATATTATATATGTTTTTATTTTCATATGGGATGGCTCAAATCCTGTTAAGCAGTTAAGAAGGTGGTTATTAAATGTCGAATTCATGTTACACTCTGATTTACATAAATGGCACTGCTTGAAAGCCACTTTCATTCTCATCCTCCAAACCCTAAAAAATGTTCATCCGAATCCCTGGGCCTCATATAACAGTCACTTACTGCTTCAATTGAATGATGTCAAGTCGATATATATATATATATATATATTCTGTGGTGACTCCATCCATGATTAGTAAATAGTAATATAGTTCCAAATTAATTTGAGATATATATATATATATATATATGCATATATAACATCAGTAATATTTTATTATTCTTAGGGTGAGAGGTATATTGTTGAGCTTTATCATGCTAAATTTCTTATACATTTAGAATTTTATTTTTACAGAATTTTTCAATAATAAAAGCTACCTTAAAAAATATTGAATTGTTTATAGGTATAATTCAGGAAATATATATGTACGCATGCTGCAGAAGATAAATCAAATTAAAAATAAACATAACTATTTAGAGTTTAATTAATTAGGATATTTGAATGAGTTGTTAGGATTCTTGCATATAGGCCTGCTTGCCTTCTTTTAGGGTGCTAATAATTAAAAAGCAAAGACAATTATATGATTGAATTAAATTATTATAACTAAAATAATAGAGTATTAGAGAGAGTGCTAATTTTTAAAAGCTTGAATCTCTCTTCTCACATTAATGATTATTTTTGTCAAAAATAAATTTAAAAAAAAAAGACTAAGACTAAAAATTTGAACTCTCGACAAATTTAAAGTATTTATTTATAATTCTCAACTATTCCAATTTGTCTATTTAATATTTCTTTTTCTGTGTCTGTCTTACTTTTTATTTTGTTATTATGGACAAGTTTTGCTGCTTTCACCAAAAAACATTGTTTCTGTATTGGTGACAGCAAGCATGTTATCGTGAATTCATATATCTTTCCATCAATAATCCCAACAAGCTCAAGCTTTAAATTTTTTTTTCTCATAAATATAATTAAATATATGTATTCACAAGTTGGTAATGTAATGAATATACCCACATGTAATTTTTAACATGTTCACCAGAACCAGGGGAAATTAGAGATTATGAGATGTCCACGTGTACACTTATTTAATCTGTCCTCTATTTTTATTTTCTTAAGTTTGATTTTATTTATTTATTTTCTATAAGAAAAAAATTTATTTATTTATTTATTCTGCTTTCTGTGGTGACAACCATGACACAGCAACAGATTATGGTATATAATTGAGAGAGAGAAACGTTCTTAGCCGTCTTTTGTGCTTCTTGTGAACTTTAAGTTCTCTCGTGAACTCCATGCACACTCACATTATTAATTAGGATTGCTTCTGCTCCATTATTTATATAATTAATTGATTAATTAACTTGATATATTACATACAATTCCAAGTTAGTAATCCACTTGTGCAGCAATACCCCACTGTTATTTATTGTCCTATTCTTTTATTAAAGAAAGAAGATAATTAATTGCAAGTGTTCTTAATTATACGTTTGATTATCACATTCTGATTAGGAGTATATTTAAAATTAATGAAACATCACATATTCACATGACTTCTTCCTGAAATAAAAATTAATTATTAGTTAAAAAAGAATTAATTGTAAAGAAGCATTCATTAGATTTCATTTCCATTACAACATAAATACCAACTTTTAGTGAGTAATGCTATAGGAGAAGAAAAAATGAGATTGCAAAAAGCCTCTTGTTACACATTTATGCTGCCTTTAGTAATATATCTATTGCACTATAGTCTATAGTTTCTGTTTAATATAAATTCCTTGTTCCAATATTAAAAAATGGTAGTTAGGAAATATATATAATCATATTATACCAATTTAATTAATTGTTGCTTAATTAATTGAAAGCACAGACATGAGAATGTCCATATGTCATGTCATTATCTTGTTGATGAAGGAAAAAAAGAAGGAAAAGAAAAAGCCAATGTGATTTTGGACACATTCTCTCTATGTCTCTAACCAATACAAAAAAAGTGTGTTATTAGTCAAACTTTAACAACAATATTAGATTCCACATCACTTCAATAACAATGAAGTTTTGCTAGATTTGAGGTATTCTTCATACACAGCTTTTTTAAGTTCACGGATCATTCTAGAATTTGGAAAGCAAAACACACACCTAAATCCTAATTAAATGTTCAAAACAAAAAGATTCCCAATGAGCAATTAATGCACATGCATGCAGTCTCTAATTAAGTTGAAACGAAAGTTTTCAGCAGATAAAATTAATTATCAAAAAATAACTCAAACATATTTAAAAATCACTTGGATTGATAAATTGAATTGAAGCTTTTACATTGGGATTTCTTCATTGTTGATGTTATAGGCTCCGTTTGGTACCCATGAAATGGATTTTACAATGTAAAAGGACACGGATTTCAAGATTTTCATGTGTTTGATATGGTAATTTGAGCTATGTAAAGTGGATTACAATGTAAAGGGCTTTACATTATGTAGGTCATTTTTCTTTACTTCACATTTCTGATGTAATCCAAGTCTACCTAGGGAATTATGGTAGAATTCCTAATTTGCCCCTCTCACTCCCATCCCATCTCCTCCCCAAATGGTGAACGGCGGCGTATGGTGGCGCCGACCACCGTGGACCACCGTGTACGGCGGCGCCGACCACCGTGGACGGCGGTGGTAGGCGGCGGCGGTCTGGTGGTGGTTGTGGGAAGGGTATTTTTGTCATTTTTTTCTATATCTATTTTACTTTCCCTCCCCTACCTTTTTTATACCAAACACTTTCAATTTTTACCTACTTTACATTTCCTCAACTACTTTTCCTTTCCCCCACAATTTTTCCCTTATAAAACCCTTTCCTTTACATACCTCAAATGTACCAAACGGAGCCATAGTTTGTGGACGGCAGCTATGTGCATGTGAAATTTCAGTTGGAAAAAGACCTATTTTCATATCTATCTTCACCATCTTTAATCTTTTTTTTTTAATTCTAAATTTAATGAGACAGACAAAAGACAGAAGTGTATTGGCCTCCATCTTTTTTGTCCGTATCCTTCATGGCCTTCAAATTTCAATTCAGAAGAAAATAAATGTCACACACACATACAATATGATATTCACGGATTGGTTTGAGAGCCTAAGGTTGTTGATTTGATCAATTATTTGTTTGGAGGATTAGAAGCTTTATCTGTTCCTTCTTGGCCTATAATTGCAAGGACATCAGACACTACCCTTATCTTACGGCAAACAAATATATAACAGTATATAACACATTCACATAATTCATTCATTCACACAACAGACAACGTACATATTCATGTGCCCTTTTGGTTTTTACTACTATGGAATGTTCATTCATTGTGTCACTTCATTCAATCAGAGCTTCCATTCATAACAAAATCTTCCAAATTCTGCAGGACACAATAACAAGCATGATATATATATATATACATGTGTGTGTATGTATGCATGCATGATGCATATCATCATATGTGAACTAATTAGATGCTGCTTAAACTAAAGATATTAATTGATTGTCAGTGTCCTCACACTTACAAAACATCAATCAATCAGTTCACATCATGTTTCTTTGAGTAAACTATCAATTATGCCCACAGATTATTTGGACACTGTTATTTTAGTCCTCAAAATTTTGAAATGTTCAATTTAATTCTCGAAAATTCATAACTCTTTACGACTTAGTCCCTCTAGCTAAGGATTGAGTTGTACACTGTTAGGGTGTTCATAGAGAGACTAACAAGCCATCAATTTTCAAGGACTAAATCAAACATTTAAAAAAGTCATGAACTAAAATGACAACACCCATATAATATAGCTACTAGATGTCAGTTTACTCATGCTTCTAGTTACAAACAATAATGTATTTAAATCATATATATATATGTATCTTAGATATAACGCTTGGGACTAAACCAACTAATATGATAGTGCCATATATATATATATATATATGTGTGTGTGCGCGCACGCGCGGGGGCATGTGTCAATAAACATTAAAAAAAAGGACTAAAATGACAACACCTATATAATATAAGTACTAGAATGTCAATTTACTCATGCTTCTTGGTACAACCAACAATGCATTTAAATCATGTATGTGTGTATGTGTGTGTATCTTAGAAATAACGCTTGGTTGTGAGTGAATTTATAAATGTAATAAAGAAAAGTGCAGGGGACCATAAGCTTTACAAGTGGCATGTTAATGAAAGCCAACAAGAACCAAAAGTTAGAGATAACAAGATAAAGCAGGCATGTTATTTGGCTATGCCAGGTGTCAGATTCTGGTCATGACTTATGAGCATTATTACTTTTCTGGTTCAAACATGTGGGATCCATAACCATTTAGAATTTGGTTCTGTTTCATTTAAGTTCAGTTAGCTCATGATTCTTTGCTTTCCCACATAGCTGGACGATGCTGAGCTTAGTGGTCTGAAGACTATGCATACATACATATATATATATATGGTCCCCATAGCTCACAATATCATTTTTAGGTCATATATACTCAAAAATAAGTTTTCCTGAGGAATTATAAATTGATGTACGTGCTTATATGTAAGTTGTGTCTGCACATGAATAAGTTGTGTCTAAATCATACTGTTCAGTGAAATCTCTTCATCTTCTATAAATATGGTACTCAATTTATTTGAGTCTGTATACAAGATATGTCTAAACTAAGAAGAAGATATGAAGTTACAACAGACACTTATTAGATAACTGATATGCATATATAACTAACAAGGACTTGTGCTCTGATGTGGACCCTTATTTCCAGAAATGGAATATGAATATGTTGTCCTTATTGTTGTGTCTATGTGTGGAGAATATAATTCTTAGATACAACAATAAGGAAGGACAACATATTATCATCACCTTGTTGGATGCTACAATCCCATGTGTATGTGTGGAGAATATAATTCTTAGATAAAATCACTACAAGAAAATGTAAGTTAAGAATTCTTAACATGTTTAAATGAAAAATGAGATTATAAGGGCATGATGAGAACTCTTAGTTTTGACATCAATATTTCTTAGTGTGATTTTACTTTAATAGATATATGATTTTCTCAGAGAAATAGACAACCTAAGTAGGCTAAATTAGCATTTCACATCAGTGCACAACAAGGAGAATCAGAATATGAACAGATTGTACAAAAACAAACAGACATAACTTATATACTAGTTATCAGAACAAGACAGTAGTGAAAGTGGTATAATAAATTCAGTATGACAAAATTGGTTAAAATAAATTATGTTATTAGACGATTCTTCCCTAAATTTATACTGACAGAACTTACAACATCTTGCAGAAACGTTTCTCAAAACAAGAATTTCTGTATATATGTGCGACATGCTAGTAGAAAAGCTTAATATTTAGGAGCCTCTATATATGGCCACAAGACAAGCATTAATTTTTAAAAAAAAATTGGCAAAAATTTTCAATTTTTTTCACTAAAATAGTCCATGAAAGTTGGTCCCCAGTTTTCTATTATATGGTGCTTTGGACAATAATGTCAATGTCTTGCAGGCACATACATAAACTGTTATTATGCAGAACATATAGGTTTATTTGTCACTTTGTGAAGAGAGACGAACCCAAGCAACATAATTTAGTAGAAGTGAGTGATTATTAGGTTGTAATTTGTTTATTAAAATCTAATTCTATTTATGGACTGCATTGTCCTATCTCACTGGTCCCTTGTATCTAATTTTAACTGATACCCTCCCTAGTCGGCTAGTCCTACCATAGCCTCTTAAATTTCATATGACCAATAGCTAAAAAACAAAATTAGACCTATTTAAATAATAGATGTTATGAGTATACAGAATTTAGAAAGTAGAAACCATATATCTGCATTTCTTTTTTTTTTTTTAAACAATGGGTTTCCTTCACCTATTGGTGTAACGGTCTAAACGAAAATTAATCTCATTTAGGCCTCAGAGACGAAACGGTTGGACCCAACAATGTGGATCGAACTCAGGTTCCCTCCCTAATGGTGTCTACACCAAATATTTTTTGGTTTTTTTTTTTT